>BQNB010003510.1:0-114408 GCA_026074375.1 Tanacetum coccineum | reverse complement strand
AAGGAATGAGAAATCGACCGGGGTCACCTAGCTTTTCGGGAAGCTTTTTAAGGACAACCGCACTACAATTTTCATTCAAAGGAGTTTTGGTTAACTCAATTAACTTGTCTTTGTTATTTAACATCTTTTTAAACATCAGAGCAAATTTTGGCATATGAATGAGAGCATCCGCGAAAGTTAGCTCAAAGTGAAGATTACGGAAGATTTCCATAAACTTTGAAGCTAGGATATCATCCTTTTCACGAATCTTTTGTTTATTGAGTCTCGATGGGTAAGGCAAATTAGGTTTGGCTTTGTTAGCAACGAAAGAAGGCTCTTCGATTGGTTCTTTGTCTTTGGTTTGTTCTTGGACCAATGGAGGAGGTTGGATGTCTTTGGTGCTCGGTAGCTCCGTATCCTTGGTCACCTCACTTTCCTTTTCCACCACCGGCGATGGAATCGGAGGTCCATCGTATGAGGCACCACTACGAGTGGTAATTGCATTGGCTTCATTTCTTAGGTTTGGAATTGTATTGCTAGGTAAAGAACTTGAAGGTTGGTTGGTATGATAGTTTTGCATGAAACCGAGCATCATCTTCTGAAAATCATCTTGTTTCTTTTGAGAATCACTGTAAACTCTTTGAAAATCATTTTGGGTTCTTTGAAAATTATCCAACTTCATTTGCAAGTTATTCATGTTTGCATCATTAGCTTTAGAATAACTTTCAAATTCCGTTTTAGACACACTATTTGTTGGAGGTTGGTAAGGTAAAACTTGATTGATTGGTGGTTGATTGGTTGGTGTTTGGTATGGTGGAGCTTGATAAACTTGATTTTGGTTGTTTTGACGGTTTTGATTAAAGTTTGTTCCACGGTTTTGGTTGAAATTAGAATTGGTTCCTTGGTATCGGTTTTGGTTGGTTTGGACATTCGGTTGATTGAAACCCGGTGGTCTCATTTGACTTGCCAAATTGGAAGGTTGGTTTCTTTGGAGAAAATTGCCAACGGCTGCGGTTTGTTGAAATTGTTGGATGTTGTCATGAAAAACGGGAAAATCATTTCCACTTCGAGTTAACGGACAAAGGTTAAAATGGTGATTTGATCCACAAGTGACACATACTTCCTCAACTGCTTTGACGGGTGCAGGAGTAGTAACAACTAAAGCTTTCATTTGATTCATCATTTGGTTCATCTTGATAGTCATCTTATCCTCGAGAGAAGCGGCTATTTGTTGCATATCGAAAGAATTATTAGAAGGTGAAGAATTAGAAAGAGGAGCATCCGTACTCACTCTTGAATCATTAGCACGACTTCTGGAGTAACGAACTTTTGACTTGCTTTCAATAATCGCTAAACCTTCTTGAGGCATCTTGTCTAAGAAATTGCCACCTGCTGCAGAATCTAAGGCATCTTGATCGTTTGAATTCAAAGAATTGTAAAAAGTATCGAGTTGGTGGAGTTCCGAAAAGCCATGGTGAGGACATTGACGAAGGAGTCCTTTAAAACGTTCCCATGCTTCATTAAAGGCTTCGTTTGGTTTTTGATAAAAAGTAATGATCTCATTCCGATAGTAAGTGGTTTTTGAAGGTGGGAAGTATTGGTTTATGAATTTTGAAACAAGGTCGTCCCATGTGAGAATTGATCTAGGAGGTTCTTTGTCTAACCAATCTCGGGCTTCACCGTCTAGAGAAAAAGGGAAAAGCAAAAGCTTTACCGAAGTGTTCGGAACTTCTGGATGTCTAAACGTTGAAGTGACCTTATTAAAAAATCGAAGGTGATTGTGGGGATCTTGTCTACCCGTAAATTTGTTGCTTTGCACAAGATTGATTAAAGGTTGCTTAAGCTCGAAATTGTGTTACGTGCCATTAATTGGTTGTAAAAAACTACTATACATCTTCATACCACCTTCTCGATGGGTGCTTGTAACATTTGGGCCATTGTTCGATTGTCGGCCATTGGAACAACGTTTTGTTCAACAATTGATCTTCTAACTCAAAATTTTCAACAACCGGAAGAGTTTGTTGTTGACGACGTCTACGCAGCTGCGACGAGTGCGCATAAAAAGGAAAAATAATAATTAAAAAGCAAAACTTTACTCTATTTTTTTTTTTTTTTTTTTTTTTTTTTTTTTTTTTTTTTTTTTTTTGCAATGAATTTTAACGGTTACACGAAAGAGACTTAAACCAAATAATCAACTACTTCACGGTAGCTCTTGAAAATTTCTTTTCAAGGTGAGCCGTACTTGGTAGAGACACAAAAGGCAAGTGTTAAATCTTTGATTACGATTTGGGAACAATTGCAAGTTCACCGGAAATTGAAATGATAATATCTCAATAGAAGATATTATTTGTTGGTGTTCGATTACCAACTTTGTTTATTTTATTTCTTTTTAAAGGACAAGTTTTTTTATGTTTTTGATTTTTCTATTTTTTTTTTATCTTTTACTTATACTAAAAAGAAAAGGAAAATATTTTTTTACTTTTTATATTTTTGATTTTTTTATATTTTTGAATTTTAAAAACAAGAATGAAACTTTCGAGGACGAAAGGATCTTCAAACCAAATCAACAAACAAAAACGTAGGAATCGTAGACACTAGTCCCCGGCAGCGGCGCCAAAAACTGATTGCAGTCTTACGTACCTATAAAATATATAATAATAATACTACTTAGGTAAATTCCAACTATTCACCTTTAACCAAGGTAAAAAGTTAAGACTTACAAAAATAATATAATATATATAATATACGTATGTTTGACCGGGTAAGTATGATCACCCGGGTCGTTTCCCCAATGACTAGTGAGATTGAAACCACGTTTTCGTTCGGATCCTGATTTGAATAGAACAAAGATATTTTGGATAAGCTATAACTACGAAATTAAGAAGCAACAAATAATGAAAATTAAGCAAGAAAACAAATTTTAAATCCTAAAAATGTAAACTAAAATTTTACTAGATAAAGAAAAATTGCCTAAGATTATTAAAAACAAAAGCCCTAATTTTTATCTTTTTATAAAAGTTTAATTAAACTAATTAAAACTTAACCCTAATTATTAATTAAAACTTAACAAACCTAATTAAACTTAACTAAGGACTAATGGTGCAAAAAGGAAAAGGACTAATGGGGAAAACACTTTCTGACGGGGGGAACTAATTGGCAAACAACTAAAATCGAAAAGTTACACTTTCTACCCTTAGAATCTACCCCGATAACAAGCTAAGTCCCGAAATAAGTTGAAATTTGAAAAGTGCTTAAAATGAAAAACTCAAAGAAGCAAAGTTGTAAAGGAAGACAGGGGGAACAACTTTAACAAAAGCACTATAATCTGAAACTCAAAGATAAGCTCTAAAAAGAGCTTATTAATAAGCTGTTACAGAAAGGAGGGTTTAACCCTTGGTTTTAGAAAATAAGCTATAAAAAACTCAAAACTAGTTCAAAATGAAAAAGGAAAGAAGTTCTAAAGAGCTTATGATATGCTTAATCTATAAATGAAAAGAAATTAAAGCTTAAGCTACTTTTATACTACTGAAATCGATCATAAAATAAGCAAACTCAGGAAATAAGCAAAGTAACTCAAAATCCAATTGAGCTAAAAACTTAAATAAGCTAAACTAGACTCCGAAACTTAAAGGACTTATAAAACGACTTATAATCTATCTAATTAAGCTAGAAAATCTAGATCCATAAGCTAAATTAACAAATTTAAATTCTAAGGACTCTAAGTACTGTTTTTGGAGTTTTCAGATTTTTCAAGACTTTTGACAGCAAAATAAGCTAAGATAATAAGCTAGAAAACAAAATTTAAGACTTAAAATGTATTAAGCTCTAAGAAAACTTAAATTCTACTGAATTTGATAAGCTAAATCTTAAAATTGCTGTTTTAAATCAAGCTGAGAACTCAGCAGTACTAACTGAGGAAAGTACTGCTAATGTAAAGTTCAGCAGTACTTTCAAGTGAAAGTACTGCTAGTGTATTTTTGACTTTTGAAAACTAAATAAGCAATGAAATAAGCTAGAAAATGAAAACTAAATCTAAATAAGCTAAAACTAAACTAAATTCTACTGAGATTAAAGCTAACAGTACTAACTTATGAAAGCAGTACTAACTTGGAAGTTAGTACTGGTAGTGTAAAGGCTCAGCAGTATTAACTTATGTTAATACTGCTAGTGCAAATTAAGAGTGCACTAAACCAAACACTACTTAACCATTATGACAGATTTGAGAAAAGCTTTTTAAGAGAAATTTAATGAACAAACACTAAATACCAGATAAAAACTAGCTTAAAACAAACTTAACAATCATGATTAAACAACTGAATAAGCTTTAATCTAAGATCTAAACTAATCTAAGATCTAAACTATTTAAACTAATATTTTTGGGTTTTATGAGTTTTTATGACAGAATTTAATAACTAAAGATCTATAACTACTTAAGCAAAAACAGATGAAGACACATAACTAATAAGTACTAGAAGAGACATTTAAACACTAATAAGCAAAGAGAATAAGCAAATAAGCAATATTAAACTAAAACTAAGCAATTTAAACTGATTTTGGATGCTATGAATGAAAAGAGAAAACTCATTGATCCTTTCGCTAAACAAAATTGGAACCAATAAGGAGATACAGCTCTCTTATTTTTTTTTATTAGCTTTATGAATAAGCTGGAGTATAAGTCCTTGGGATCTCTTCCAAGGTAAGATCCCTTCCCAAAAGCTAAATCCAATAAGATCCATGTAAGTTTAAGCTAGTTAAAGGTTTAGATAAGATTAATACTGAATTCAAACAGCTCTATTTTAGCTTATAGACTGAAAGAGCTTAATATGAGCTTATTGAGACAAATTTAGCTTATTAAGAGAGCTTATGACTTAAAAGAGAGCTTAGGAAAAAAAAATTAAAATCATTAAAAAACTGAATTTCATTAATTGAATAAGCTGATTACAATACTTGAAAAAGGAAATTACATTTAAGAAATAAAATACGAATTATGTAAAAACTAGATTAAAAAGAAAATTAAAATCGGATACTAACTACCAGATTATAAAGAAAAATTCAAGACTAGATATCGCTTTGTGTTTGGAGAAGTTGAGGTCTTTTTTATAGTTGCCCAGCTAGAAGCTTCTAGGGACCTCTAGCCTGCTTCCAGACCCTCTTGCCTTGCTTTCTAATCTTTTAATCCTGGCCAATCATTTCTTCAATCATTTGAGCATCAATTGTAGCTGTTTGATCAAATTGTGGACACTTGAGGATTGACAGCGTGTCATTCCCTTGATGTGACGTTGTGCTAGTTTTGTGAGTGTTTTAGCACAAAAACCCACATTCCATTGTGCTTCTTTCATTGATACGTGGCCTTTGATTGAGAGAAGGTTAATGAATCCCTTGATAAAGACTGATTTGTCCCTTCATTTGTGATGTAGACCTCTTGAATTAACTTAGGCACCCTCTAATTTGAGAAACCCATTTGATTTGAGTAAAAGGTAACTTTGGGACGATGGGTGAACAGTAACTGGCTTCGCACCCAATTTTCGACAGTTAAAACTGTTGAACTTTGGGGAATTTACACATTTGGCTCTTTCTTTCTTTTCCCCTTTTCAAGTTATAAATAACTTTCGGGATTTGCAAAATTGGCCCTTGTGGTTGATATAAAAGGGCATGGGCTAGGGTTTTGGCTTTTCTGGCTTCGGCTTTGTACTCTTCTGATTCTCGTGTCCGTGCTTGCCCGTTTTTGACTGTTTTCTTGTGATTTTTGACATATCCGTACCTGCACACACAAAACACAAATACAAGCATATTTTTTCCATTTTTGGTCTGTTTTGGGTTTAATTGGGTCATTTTAGGTACAAATGGATATGTGTATTTTACACTTATCAGGGATCAATCCTTATGTTTGTGGGACTGATCTTGACTCTATCAGCTTTGGGAACACACTTCTCTTCACGAGCAACTTGTTAAATTTCCTCTTGATTCATGATTTTGCTTTAAGAATTATCCAATACAGTTTATATACACAACAGATATATATTACTGAATTGATTAATTATCCTTGAATATGTGATTGATTCAGATGAAGACTGTGTTTAGGTATCAAGCATGTATGTCCGTTTTAACACACTAATTGAATAAGGTCAACTATGGTCTATGGTCAATGTCTACTGACTAAGTTAATTGACAAATCAAAGTCAACCTAAGTCAAACAAAGTAAATCATGACATGTGTTACAAGATAACAGAGCAGACATGTTTTACACAACTTTTTGAAAAATTTGGGCAGAGTTTCTTTTCATAAAACTGTCATATTTCGCATGTTTTGTTACACCTGTCATATTTTGCACGTTTTATGTATTTACATATTCTGCACGTTTTATGTAAATACATATATCACACGTTTTATGTAATTACATATTTCGTACGTTTTATGTAAATACATATTTCACACGATTTATGTAATTATATATTTCGCACGTTTACACACAAACATATTTCGCATGAATCAACTTAACATGTATTTTAACATACTTTTTCATCCAAATTTCGATCACAATTAACACTAGACAATCAAGGATCATAGCAGAAGTCAATTCTATCAAGGTTTAAACAATATTCGAGCTTGAAAATGTGAATTTGAATACATTCAAAGGAAAAACGCATGGCAATCAAGATAAAGGACATCTAGGGGGCAAATAACATGCATTAAGGGATCCCTAATCAGTTAACCAACACACATAACACATCACAAGAGCAACCATATACCCATTTTAGTATAAAAGCACCTAAAATCTATCTTTACCAAGCTAAAGGGATCTTAGGAAGCAAAATACTTAATACATGGGAATAACAGAGCAACGTTATAAAAATGACACACAAACTCACATACAAACACGCAAATCTTACATGTTTCACTCATACATTTGAGTTATCAAAAACTGTTATAGACGAGATTTCATAGCATCCTAACCAACATAACACCTAACCTAATTAGAAGAAATCTCAACTTTTATTTTTCAATAACCCTAATTTGATTTCTAAGGATTTCGAGTGCAAAAAGGAGAATTAATCTAATTCCTATAACCAAATTGATGTTAAAGGGATACTAAATGAGTTATAATGTACCTTAAATCCTAAAAACATGTTTTGATTTTATGTATGATGCGTACGAAGTTTGAGAGAGATAGGGGTGTGTTTGGTTTTTGTAAAAGAGTGTGAGTGATGTGTGATTTGTGATTTGTGATTTGTGCACAATGAGTATAACTGGCCCATGTTTCAACATTGGCAAAAATGGCCTCTTAAGTTTATAATTCCTTCTATTTTGTATTTAAACTTAACACTAAGTCTAAACATGTTATAGAAATGACACATTAAGGCCCTTAAGTTGCAAATTTAGATTCTAAGTCCTGGATTTTGCTATTTGGTCCCTAAAAGTTATAACAAATAACATCTTAAGCCCTTTTGAGTTAAAGTTATATTAACCCCCCTTTAATAAATGATCTGTCATTATTTAGAAAGTTTTTCCTTTTATTCTGAGATGACTTTTAAAAGATTATTTAGAAAGAATTTGAAGATTTCTCCCCCTTAAATAATGTCCCATTTTCTATTTAAAGAGCTGTAAACATTGTTTGAGTGATAGAAAATTCTTTGAGAAGCTTTTTTTGATTAGAAACTGAGATGATTGATATGTTATGAAATACAACACCTTTCATACCTAAAAATAAGATTTCTATTATTTTGCAAAACAAATACACTGACACGTACACTTATTTGACAAAAAGCACGAGTTGTGTAGCAAAGTATACGCAAGACTTTGTATGAATGTTAAGTAATTCATACCCGAGAAACTTAATTCCCGTTGTGAGGACAAGTTTTCTTTTTGGCGAAATACTTGCCTTTAAAATGAAGACTGGGTTGCTATCTGAAATAATAGCAAACCAAAGACATGTTCGAACTTTATTTACAACCACGTGTCATTGTTGAATGACATTTCTAGGGTCGTAAATATTATCAATGCCAGAAGACATGTCAGAATTACATATTTTTTCATTTTTCTTATTTTATATTTTTGTATTTTCTTTTTGAAAAATTTATATAAATGAAAAATCTTTTTGAGTTTTTTTATTTTCTTATTTACATATATTACATAGGATATGTGAAGAGTTACCACCATTACTCTTCCTCTTCTTCAGCCAGATTTTTCAGAGTCTCGAGAGACATGCTTTTCAGTCCAAGCTTGTCTATCAAGAAGTTGAATCATTCTCGGGGCAAAGCTTTAGTGAAGATGTCTGCTAGCTAATATTCTGTTCTGACTAAGTAGAGTTTCACCACTCCGTTTTCTCCTTCCTCTTTAATAAACTGGTATCTCACATCTATATGCTTGGATCTCGAGTGTTGAACATTGTTGTAATATAAAGCGATCACAATCTTATTATCACAATACAAAGGAATCTTATTGAATTTAAGCCCATAGTTTGTTAGTTGTGATCTTATCTATCAGATTTAAGCATAACACCCAGATATAGATATATATTCAGCCTCTGTACTGGAGATAGCAGTGCTCTTTTGCTTTTTGGATGGCCAGCTAACAAGTTTATCCCCCAAGAATTATGCCTTCCAGATGTGCTTTGTCTAGTATCTTGACACTTGGCGTGGTCTGCATCTGCATATGCTGTTAGAGTAATGCAAGAATCTTTCAAATACCAAAGACCCATATCAATGGTTCCTTTTAGGTATCAAAAGATTCGCTTAACTACATGTAAGTGCTTTTCGATAGGCTTTGCCTAATATCGGGAACACATGCACACTGCAAATACAAGGTTTGGTCTGCTGGTTGTAAGATACATTAAGGAACCAATCATACCACGGTAATGTGTAGAATCGACTGGTTTCCCCTGTAGATCTTCATCCAGTTTACTTTTTTCCACCATAGGGGTGTCAACATGATCACTAGATAGCATACCATATTTCTTTATTATTTCAAGAGCATAGTTAGTCTGGTTAATAAAGACACCTCTAGGACTTTGTAAAATTTGAAGTCCAAGAAAGAAAGAAATTTTGCCCATCATTGACATCTTAAATATAAAATTTATTATTTTATCAAATTCATCACACATACTAATAAGATATCGCGGCCTACTTTCCTGGTGAATAATGTTGGATCGACTGCACCTTTGGAGAATTCTTGTGATAGTAGAAAACTAGATAGCATATCATACCATGCGCGTGGAGCTTGTTTAAGACCATAGAGTTCCTTTTTGAGCCTGTACACGTGATTTAGCTTGTCTTGATCTACGAATCCTTCCGGTTGACTAACATAGACCACTTCGTGAAGCTCGCCATTCAAGAAATCCGTTTTGACATCCATTTGATAGATTGTCATGTTCTTGTTGGTGGTATTTGCAATGAAGATACGAATGACCTCTATTCTAGCAACAGGTGCAAACGATTCCTCATAATTAATCCCCTCCTCCTGACAGTATCCTTTGGCAACTAATAAAGCCTTGTTTTTAAGTACACCCCTAAGTTCATCTTTCTTGACTTTGTAGATCCACTTCAGTTTGATCAACATCACAAAATCTGGACATGGTACTAATTCCTAAACTTGCAGCCACTCTAATTCATGTATTTCTTCTTGCATAGCTTCAATCTAGGAGGATTCGAGCATCGCTTCTTTAAATTCTTCGGTTTAACTGAAGTGAGAAAGGCATCGAAATAACACCACATAACGTCAGTCTTAAGTTGCTTTCTTATGGATACTGATCGAGAAGGATATCTAATCACATTTGCTAATGGATGGTTCTTAGTCCATTTACCAAGAAGATCTAATGGAGTGTGGGATGGCCACATATTTGATGACGATCCTTGAGAAGTCGAGTCTTTATAAAGAGTTTCATGAAGTGGATCATCATAAAAGTGTAGTATTTTGGGGATTCTTCAACACCATGAGAGATAATTAGAGATTGTTCTTGTTCTTGTGTTGATGGGTTACTTAAAGATGGTGTGTCTTGGTCAATTGAAGTTGACACAGGTGAACCGATTGGATCAGCAGGTCTTTGAGCAGCAACTTGAGGAACTGAGAAACAACACTTAGTGGAGGATTTAAGAACTCATCAAACATTGGTTAGAACAAGATATCCCAATCATTCTTTATGGGTGGTACATAAGGTGTTGAAGAAGGAGGATTTGGCACGAGTCCTGAACTGTATGTTCCAGGAGTCATAGTTTGAAGCCACGGTCCTGAACTTAATTGTTTAGAAGCCATTGTTGTCAGCTCATCAAAAGTGACATGAATAGTTTCAATGATTAAACGGATCCTCTTGCTATAGATTAGGAACGCTTTCTTTGTAGGAGCATAACCGATGAAGATTCCAATATCTGCCTTACGTTTCAACTTGCCAAGATCTTCACTATCATTGGCGGGATAACAAAGAGCACCAAATAAATGAAGATATGATAAGTCGGGTTTCTTGTTATGGAGAAGTTCATACGGTGTTTTTTTGTGACGTTTATAGATTAAGGATCGGTTTTGAGTGTAACAAGCTGTCGCAATTGCCTTTGCCCACATAAATAATGGAGCCTTCGAGAATATCACCATGGTTCGTGCAGCTTCCACTAAAGTTCGGTTCCGTCTTTCGACAATGCTGTTCTGTTGTGGAGAGCGAGCAACGGATGTTTGATGTGAAATCCCGACATCTTTATAGTAAGCTCTAAGGGTTTGATTAACAAAGACTGTGCCATTATCGGTTCTGATATTTCGGACTGTCGCATTGAGATGAACTTGTATCATTTTGAGAAATTTAATCATGAACTCTAGAACTTCATCCTTTGATTGTAGAAATTTTACCCAAGTAAACCAAGTGTAATCATTAATAATGACCACTATGTATTTCCGCCCATTGATACTTTGAATCCTCATTGGCCCATAAAGATCCATGTGCAAAAGATAAAGCTTTTCTTGAATTGAGTCTTCAGCTTTGGGTTTGTGAGAGTGTTTCTTGCTTTTGCATAGAGCATAAGCAGAACATAAGTGATCCTTCTGAAACTTTAATCTGGGCAGCCCTCGGACAAGTACTTGTTTGACCAGTGTAGTGATATACTTGAAATTCAAATGTGATAACCTTCGATGCCATAACCAAGACTTGGTCTTTGACGCTTTCGACAAGAGCAAATGGGTAAGGATAACAACATATCTTCCAAAGACAACGTATGTTTAAGCCCCTTGATGCTTTGAGTAAATCAACACCTTCTAAGTCACGAATGTAGAAGGTATGTTTGTGAAAAGCAACCTCCAGATCGATATCAAAAAATTGGCTAACAGAGAATAAGTTATGTCCTAACCCTTCCATATAGTAAACCCGAGAAATCGTAACTTTTCCCATTTGATAGTCTCCATAGCCCATGATCTTTGCAATTTGATTGTTTTCGAATTCGATGGTACCCCAAAATTTGTGAACAAAGTTGATGAGCTGAGAGCGGTTTCCTGTCATATGCTTGGAGTATCCATAGTCCAAATATCACAAAACAATTTGGACAACCTGAAATCGAAAAGAGAAGTAGATGGATCATCTAAAACATTGGATCCCCAAGATTGATTGGGTTCCAAGTTGTTAGAAATCTTAGATTCTAGAACCTTAGATTTGCTACACGAACATACATATATTGTTATTTTGGATCTCCTTCTATCAACATTAATATGTGAATTTTGTGTAATTACTAATTTTAAAGTGGTTTTCTTAAGAGACACTACTTTAGTGGAGGTGATCCTAGTTAAAGGGCACATATTTCCAGTTATAGTGAAGGTTCGTCCTGTAGGTTTCCACCTATATCCAATATCAGTGAACACTTTACCAATGGGTTTCCAAATATTCTTGTGTTTTGCTCTTCTTAGCAGATTTAGATTTAGAACGCACATTCTCATCATTGACAAATTCAAAAAAACACACATCATGATTTGTATCAAACATACATTGATTACATTTAACACAAATTAATTCAGAATTCGCATTTATCTTTGTATGCTTAACATTCACATCACAAATAGGTTCAATAACATGATTCTTTTTATTTGAACTAGACTTAACGCTCCTAGGTTGGTCTTCTACTTTATTCTTCAGGTTGCTACTTTTTGATTGCAAGATCCTATTTTTCTTGGTATTGCCTTAAGGCTGTGATCTGCTAGCACTAGTAGAACTTGTCATTCCTATAGAAGGAAACACAGGTTTGTTAGAATCTTATGTTTTGAATGAATCTACCTATTTTTTTAGTTTACTCAATGATGTGGCAGGTTCGACAAACCTAACTTTCTTATTTCTGATCAATGGTGTGACATCCACTAATTTCTCACTATGTTTTCTTAAACTAGGGCATGTATCTCTAACATAGACTAGCACCTCCTGAATTCGTTGAACAATCTTACATGCAAAGTCTAAATCACTATCTAAAGGTCTTAATGCTCTAGCGTGTTTGACTATTTCTCAAAGAGTGTCAGCAAGTTCCCGAGTGTGCTTAATATAGTATATGTGAGCATCCATGTTGTTCAATAATTTAGGAGTTAGAGGTTCCAAATCAAGATTTAACATTCCGGGAGCAATAACATTGGGATGATTCAGTCGGACATCTTTTTCAACCACATTCTTTCTTTTTAAACTCTCAATATGTTTTTTTCAAATTAGCAATTGAGACATCTTTTGCGTCTAGCCTAGCTTATCATTCATTTATTTTGAAAAATTCTAAAATTTCAAGATCATTTTGATTATTTAATAGTTTGTTAAGCAGAAAACTCTCTTTTTGATGTTGTAATTTAAGTTCAATATTAACATTTTGATTTTCAAGTCATGAACATATAAGTAAAACTTCATCAAAAAATTTCTTTTCAATCATTTGTCCCTTTTTGGCAAGCTCAGCCTTAAGCATTAGATTCTAATTATATTCATCAATAAAACCTTGTTGCATTTCACGAAAATCATTGTGTGAAGCAAGACAATTTACACAAATGTGAACTATATCTTGAGATAAGATAAGTTCAAATAAGTGATCATCTTCTTGCTCTAATCTCTCAATTTTAAGATTATCATTCACAAGACATTTATTATTAACAGGTAACACATTAACAGATATATAATCAGCATGCATCATAATATTCATTATATTTTAACAAATAATATAGTCCAAAAGTCGATCATTATCAAGAGAAAGTTCTTTCTTTTGAATATCAAAATATTTCTTGTCTACAGACTACTGTTGAATAGCAGCTTCCATTTGGTTAAATACCGTTTTCACTTCATTAAGTTCACTATGAAGGCCATTTTCAAAATCTTTAAATGATACCCGTAAAGAATTTATAAATGGAATGACTTCTTCTTTGAAAACCTTTTTGGTGTGTTCAAAACCCCATCCCCCTCAGTTATTGCATCAGGTGTAGTTCTTACTTTCACCACCTTGTCAAAACTGGCAAGATGATTTTTTAGCTTTTGAAAACTTGTTTTTACCAAACTTACCTTTAAAAGTTCTTTAGGAACCTCTATTTCAACCGGTGTTTGATTAATATCAAGTTTTTCAGACTTGGGTTTGAAAGCGGTAACCAAAAAGCTTGTTTTGTAGACAATTCCATTTGTGGAACAAAACATTTTCCAAAATCTTCAGCCAGTTTATTCAACTTGTTATAATCAATAAGAGAAATATTAAAGTTCTATTTTATTGAAATTGGATCATTTTGTTTTGCAAGCATTTTTGATCGACTCTCTTCCTCTAAAATCAAAGTCTCTTCTTCATAAACCATAGAAATCACATCATGTTTCTTAGATATTACACTACCATCATACAACGTTGGCCTAATCCGATGAGCTTTCTTAAGATAAAACTAATTTTGATAACCAAGAGCTTGTTTGTGAGTATCATCATAAAACACTTGTGGTTTCGTTAGCATGTGCATTGTTTGCGCAGATTGACCTATAACAACCCACAATTTTCATCAATGTAAATATCCATCTATTAAATTAGATGCACTATAATATCCATCTATTATATATACACCACCTTTTTACAGGGAAATTTTTGCTTTATCTCATTATGCAACGTAACTTGCATCTCTAAAGTAAACGAGCTGACGCAACCTCTACCAATGTCATCTATATCTATGTTTATATCATGTAAACATCCTAATATGTCAAGTCTATATCTTAATATCATTTTTACCAAGTACATTATCCATTTAACGTACTTTTCAAAATGTTATTTCAAAACAAGCATTAAACGTAAACGTTTATATCAAAACCCTAATTATATGTAATGTATACATATAAAATGAATGTGCAAGCATTTAAAGCATGTGTACAAGTATACAAAGCACATTTGAATTATATTTTCCCTCCAAGTCAATGTACAACACATTAAAGTTTAATGTATAAGTCAATAATGCAAGAAAGTTAAACTAGGTCATTTTACCTCCTAAATTACTTTGGTTTCTTACCACCACTTTAGTACAAGGTACAAGCACTTAATGCATGACTTCTAAACCTTAAACCTAATCCCTAAATCATTCTAAAAACCTACATCAAAAACCCTAAAACCCTAAACAAAACCCTAAACCTAATTTCACTTCAACCAAAAACTAACCCTAAAACAAAACAAGCCCTAAACCTAAATCCTAAGCCCTAAACATAATCCTATACACTAATCCTAAACCTTAATCTAATCCTAACCCTAAAACCCTAACTCAATCTTAAAGTCCAAAACCCTAAACCGAACCCTAAACATGTTCGTCCGGTTTTGACCGTTTTCTTGCGATTTTTGCTATATCCATACCTACACAATCACAAAGACAAAACAAGCAATATACAAGTATTTTATGCATAATTTTATCTTTTTAGAGCCATTTTTGATATAAAACGGATATGTGTTTTCACACATATCAACACCCTTATGGCAGCCGTGACCTCTCCACTACCTTCCACCTTGCCTAGCTATTTTTCTAGCTCACCATACTCATCACATAGCATCCCTTAGTAACCATATATAGCTCATAACCCTTATCCATCAAGAAAACTTGGCCACCAAGGGTTTTCAACCCTATAAATAGCCGAATTCCACACCCCTTTCAAATCACACATCAAATTTCATCATATACAACAATGGAGTCTTAACTCAGACCAAGAAGGATTAAGTGAAGTCCCTAAGCTCATAATAGAAGCCAAGAATCAAGAAAAAGGAGCCCTTGAAGTCGTTACCAGGCGTACAAACCCGAAAACCCCATTTCAACCCATTTTAGCTCAAGTAAGCCTAAGATCTTATTCCATAAGCTTATATTCTATATTAGAATGTTCATAATACTCTTAATATCATATATAAACTCTTGTTTGAAGCTTTGAATCCTCAAACCCATGTGTTTTTGGTTAAAACCCTAAAAATGACCCGTTTTGATTTTCTAGCTAACGAATCCTTTTTCTAAACTTTTGTTACGTTAGAACATCTTATTTTAGCTTATTCTAATAAGCTATAACCTGCAAATATCATTTGGAATCTTAAAATAAGCTTGCATGGCTTTTTGGACTTGTTTTGCAAATATTTCCATGCATAGGGGTATATATCGTAACTTTTTGAAATTTATAACTAAAGGGGCTGAAAATGTCATTATTCTAAAGTTATAACTATAAGGACCTATTTTGCCAAGTTTCAAAGTTAAAGGTTTAAATTATATATACTTTATATATAAAGGACTAAAGTTGTAAAAGTTTATAAACCAAGGGTATATATTGCTAATTTTGCAAACTTAAAAATATAAAATATAATATTTTTATATAAATTATAAAAATATATATTAATATTATAAAACTCGATTTTATTAAAACCTGACACATTTATCGTTATTAATCATAAATCGACGTATTATTTCGTTATATATTTAATGTAATTTATGGACTAACGTTTGAAGAAACTTAAAATCTTATCATATCACGTTACTAGGGAATTTCATATGAAGGGTTTCATTTGAGTTTTTGTTTTGACGAGTTTGTTGGGTTTACGATTTAAAATGCCCTGGCTCCTCAAACGATACTACATGGCCTCTAGATTATGATAGCCCAAATAGCGATACAATATTTTCATAATTTAATAAATCAAAGATATACGTTAAACTTTATGAAGTTTTGAAACATAAACTATCACACTAAGACTTGACATATCACCCCAGGTTGCGTGATGAAGCCGTTACTTTCACTTGATATACTTTTGCCATCAATCAGATTTCCCTATACTGTTAAGGTGAGTTCATAGCCTCACTTTTAAATCTTTTATTTCATAAACCCGTGAGGGGGATACATGCTATAAACCATGAATACAAGTGTTTTCTAAATGTATGTTATCCTGATATATTATTGCATCTGTTGTCTAAGTCCCTTTATGCCAAAAGACCCCCACCATCATGGACCATTAATCACTTGCGAGTGAACGTGAATATTGTGAATAGGCCTATTGGGATTGACGAATCCCGTTTGTGTTAGCCGGATAGGTAACCAAACGCACTATATTTGAAACTCATAGGTATATGGCAATTACCTACACGGGGGCCATTATCTTTATATATATCATTATTGATATATACACTAGTCAGTTTGAGTGCCATGAGCTTAGACGCAATAATACTGTTTTCCATAATAATTGTACTCATTGCAATTATTACACTTATGGGTGTATAACAACGTAACCCACTCTTATGATGACTTGTATTCACACTATTTATTATAAACCTATGAATTTCACTCAACCATTATGTTGACCTTTTTAGCATGTTTATCTCAGGTAACTGAACATCTTATGGCATAGAGTGGCACGGACTTGAAGATGGCTAAACTATTATCATTCAAACTTTATGTTTTCATGTAGATTTTGGGACCTCTGTTTGTAAAAACTCTGATGAAATAATGAATGATAACTTATCTTTTAAAAACGTCTCTTTCGAGTCGTTTTCTATGATTATGACTGTTGTACTATGAAATAATACCCCAGATTAGCTTTCGCTGCTATATGTCAAAAATGGGGGTGTTATAGGTATCCTTTCTACACAATCACGTTTCCCTAGACGTCTATGTCAATGTAATATTTTATGGCTAGTTTTCTAAAGCCTAACATGCGCACCCATCAAGAAGAAGCAACATTAAAAGGATCTACAAACTAATTCACATGCAATCATAAGCAAACACTATAAGATCTAGCCTAGGATGTTAAGGAGAAGCGAAGAATAATAATTAATAAGACAACACATAGACATATTGAAAGATTAAATGATAAAGAACTTCACTGATCAAAACATGGAGTTTTGGTTGTTACAAAGGGGTTTGAGAACCTTAAAAATGACCTAACTACTGCTGATAATCGTACTCTAATAATGATTAATGAATCCTACAAGTTCCACACTCAAAACCCTAAAAACCAGTTTGTATATATATAGAAAAATGACCGCGACGGCGTCGCTTTGTAATCCTGACGTCATCGCTTCATCGAATCTTTTAGGGTTTCACTATGTCGATTAAGTCCTAACGCCGTCTCTTTGATGATTTGACGGTGTCACAAGTATTTGTGATGCCGTCTCTAGGGTATATGTGCCCTTTTCTTCTTCGACTTTGGCGTAGAGTTGTAATCTCTTTTGTTTCTTCCCCAAATGAGCCCAAGTCGCGTGTATTTCCTCTAAATGCCATCCAAGTTTTAAAAATACAAAAAGGAACGATTAATCACGTATTTTAGAGATATTTACATGATTTATGAGGTTAAATGACCCTGAAAAAGTATATAAAATGACACCTCATCAAATACCCCTACACTTGGGATTTGCTTGTCCTCAATCAAATGAGCTTTTCTACCTAGACAATAGCAATATCAGGGACATTTAACTTACTTTTCAAAGATAATGTATGACACAACCAATTAGACCTCGTAACTAAAAGAACGGAAATTATATACTAGCACCTCACAATAAGTGTTTGGATTCTCGCTTTCTCTCGGGTGTTTAATGAATTATAACAATAGAGGAAACAGAAAATAACATTTATTACCTGTCATAGCACATAAATTACCATACGCTTGATAAAGGATCAAACCTCCATCGCTATGGCGTAAGCACCTAGGAATTACTATCAAAAAGGTCATTAAAAGGTTGTGATATTTGGGTGTAAGTTAAACGGAAATGGATGGGATATATTTGGGTGGATTTAGGATGGTGGTGAGTTAATTAATATACAAGAATACATGCGAAGGCGTTGCTAAGCCAAGACTCGACCACACTAGGACTAAGATATACAAACTCTACATCAAACCTATTCTTTTGCTTTTCTGACTCTTTTATGACATGAACATAAGCATAAGCAAGATGGCAGCCCGTACATTTTTTTTCTTTTTCTATTTTTTTAATTTTTTTTCCTTTTTCTCTTTTTTTTCTTTTCACTCTTTTTTTCTACATTTTTTTCGTACACTTTTGTCGTGCCATCTGCTGAAACATAATAATACATGAGTTGCGTTTTATAAACGCACCCCTACACTTGAGTTTTAGAACTCATAAACATAAACTAATCTGATGACCCGCATTGAAAAGATCAAAATAACATGGAGTGTATTAAGCACGTACGGGGGTAATAATTTGACTTCTTTCCCATTTCTCCATAAAATAGAAAATACCTTGAATCTCAATCGTCCCAAAACTGTATATACTGATAAAAGACTTGACTTAGCAATCACGTACTCAAGCAATTAATTAACTGGGTTTACAACTATGATAACAATAATGTACTAAAAACGAGTATATACAAGGAAGGCTAAGGCGATTTGGGTGTAACATTTTGGTAAGGGTGTAAACAATGCTCTTCATTAATAATCCAGAATCCACCGGAAAATTATGAGAACCGCGAAAAGAATAGGCTCGAAGGGGTGTACTAGGGGTGTCTTGCACTAAAAATGAGTGTGAAGCAAGGGTGTGGGGATAGTTATATGATTGAGGCGACCATAATAAAAAAATACAGGTTTAAAATAGGGTTTATCTTAGTGCCTCTTATCATTTAGCAAATCCTAATGACACGAATACGATCTCACTAAGCAGTCTTAGAATGCATCACTAAAGCAAGTTCTAGAATTTAATATACTATCGGTACACTCTCATATAATTTTAACCAATACCAATGCTACAGAAAAAGCGACAAAACCATATATGCATGATCAAATCCATGAACACGACATATATGATTGGTCATTCCTTAACTCGAGCAAGCTAAAGGTAAAACTATCTTAAGCACCAAAGATGGGTGCTTGAATTCCCAAAGATCTAGGGGTGAACCTCACATTTTTGGGGTGGAATTTTTTTGAGTGGTAGGTTTTTGTGCTAGTCATATAATTCCTATCCATGAGACGGTAACAATACTAAGTTTTCATTGGTATGTGCCATAAAAAAAATTAAATTTGGGTTAAAATTACCGTCTACGCTATGTTTCAGTATATTACTCATCATTTTAAGGACAAAGCAAAGACAAATGAAGAAATAGTTTCTAAGGCTTTATTTCCCCTACACTTATTTTGAACATTGTCCCCAACGTTCTTAAAAGTACCCGTAAAACGAACAAAGGCAAAAGAAACTAGTACTCCCCTGGTTTTGCTCAATAATGGAGAAGAAACAAACGATCCCGGCTAAATCGTCATCCAAGAATCTTCCACATGAAACTCCTAAGAACTCACGGGCTTCTCTTTATCAAATAGGGTTTTGACTCTATGAAAGTAATAAAGATAGGATGAATGTGTTAATGTAATCATGATTTTCTGCAATTTTTAGGAAAATTACAAATTTTGGAAATTATACAAAACTAATTTTCAAAAATTTAAAAAAATACGAATTTTACTGTAGCTAGGTTGGCGATGCCGTCTCCAGCGTTTGTAATTTTTTTTCTTTCTTGGAAAAAATTCTGCACGCAAATCCTATTAGTTATTTCCTAGAACTACATAAACCACAAAAATAATTTAACACAATCATATGACTCTAAATAGACACATAAGACGCGAATTAATCTAAACAATTTATTTTACATGTTTGAAATGGTTCTTAGAAACCATATATTTTCCTTTACAATTTGATGTAAAATACCTTTGATTGCAATTAAGACGAAGTTAAAGACAAAACAAAGCATGATCACATAATTCAAACATATAAAAACAAACGATAAAGAACTAAAACACACATGACACTCCTAATATGCGGAAATAAAAGATTGGTTTGCCTCCTAATAAGCGCTTTTGTTTATTTAATGAGTCTTGTAGCTAGACTCGGATTCACACTCCTTACGTGAATCCTCCTTCGTCACTCACTTCACAACCTTCATTCACCAGTGTGGAACATTCATCGTTAAACATTTTACTTCTCCATTGGTTAAAATTCATTTCTTTCTCTTGGTGGAGTTTAATTCTTTCCTCCCATTCTAAAATCAGCTTATTTACGGTAGTAGTAGGGGCTGCAGGGTCTATGTCACTCTCGGTTACTTCCTCTACTCTACAAAGGTACTAAGTGATCTTAAATAAATTTATCTTGTATTTGCCAGATTTTAGAGTTATTGTCCCATTATCAAATCTAATCTCGGTTTTAGCCGTTGTTAAAAATGGTGTTCCTAAAAGGAAGGGCTTCTTCTTATCTTCCTTAATGATGACATCAAATAATGTCTATTTTATAGCATTATTTATCCTATGTTATTAACCCATTTTGTATAGTTATTGCAAAGAATTGTTACTTAATCATTTATATTTAAGAATCGCAGTAATTATGGAGTACTTAGTGAATATTAGCAAAAGGCGCGCATTCTAGAGCTTAAATGAAGATATTTTGAAGATTACTATTCTAAAGACCAACACGTGTCGTCAAGATCTTGGATGCAATGCTAGTCTGTGCCATTATTGTATATTTCAATCTTTACAATTTCATAATGCATAGAACCTACTTGGAAGATAGGCGTAAAGTCTATTGTAAGTTAGCCGAGAAAGGCTATGAAAGTTAGCTTGATGCTATATTGAAGATCCAGCAAAAAGTATTAATTGATTTAGATTTCGTTTCAGAGCTTGGTAATCCATCCTATGCTTTTTTAGAAAGTGGTCTTTCTGCTTTTTACATTGGTTGTAATAAGAATGGTTATGTCATTCTTGTTTTAGTGTTTTGGTTAGTAGCTTTCTGAAGCTTGTTCATGAGTTTTGGTTTTGTCAATCTCATGTTTGTTGCCCATGTAACGGGCTGGGGTGTAGGACTTCACCTACTATCTTTATACTTCTACCCTTTTTGGTGTAATACATTTACCGGGGAAACCCTTTACAAAAAAAAAGCAATAAAGATAGGATGAATGTGCTAATGTAATCGTGAGTTTTATGAAAATTACAAATTATAAAAATTATTACAAAAATTAATTTTCAAAATAATAAAAAAAATTGAATTTTACAAAATCTGAAACGCCGATGCCGATCAGTAACAAAATCCTGACGTCGACTCCAAAAACTGTAAAAATTCTCTATTCGTTTTCTTTGTAAAAATTTCTGCACGCAATTCCATTAGTGATTTCCTGGAAAAATACTTGCATACACTAACGAAAATTATCAAGTACAAACATAGATTCTAACAAACACAAGACCCCAATACCTTCCTAAATGTGGAAAATAAAATGGATTAGGATTGTTCTCCAATAAGCGCTTTCTTTATTTACGAGTCCGTGTAAGCTATACTTAGAGTCACACTCCTTACGTGACTCCTCCTTCGTCACTTACTTCACCTTCTTCCAGTCCAATCAAGTATTCGGGTCCAAGCTCTAAATATTCTTTAAAGAACCCCAATATCTTATTGATCACGTATTCTACTCCTCTTACTTTGTTGTCCCACCCCGTCATACATAGACCGATTTTGTATGCTCTTTTCTAAATCCGTCAGCGAATTGCATTGCTCTATCTTATAGGGCATCTTATAAGCATGTTGATAGAAATAATGCCTAAAAACATTATTAATATTTTTTGACCTCTCTACGTTTTGATAATCACAAAATGTAAAAACGCCCAATGTAAAATTAGACATAAACAAGTAATTAGTCGTAAATTTTCATTTCGAACATTTAATCACTTAAAGGTATAGAATAAATAGGGGAATGCTTAAGAGGCATTTTATATCAAATAACATTTTATGTCAATTCGCTACACATGTTATTAAGTGAGGAGAACATGTAGACAAAGCGGAGATATTTAAACCTTTTATAACAGAAACATTTTTGTGTTTAGAAGATATATGTATTGTAGGATCAAAATAAATGATTTAGAATTCAAATATCTACCTTAAAAACAGATATATTTGAACAAAGAGAAAACTCCTCCCCGAGTGTGGAAAGATAAAAACGGAATCGTCTAGCTAGGGCGGGCCGCTTCCCAATTAAAGGAAAAGGGTGACCCCCTTAGTGATTAGGGGGGCTGGCATAGGATAGTGCTAAAGGGCCCAGAGCCTGTCCAAAACGCTCCAGCATTTTTTTTTTTTCCTATAAATAGCAGATTGTTCCCAACTGATTTTTCACTTTTTGAACATATTTTCTTTCTGTTCTAAAATCAGTTTACATTCACTTCCATTCCTTTGATCATTTAATTCTAAGTATTGATTTCCAAGTGATCCAAGCTTAGATCCTCAAGTGCAAGAGAAGAATACTTCCTACCATAAAGTTACAAAGTATTATTGCTTAGTTCGTGTTCTCGTAACGTAGTTACGATTGTGTTATAAATTTGTAAATCATTTGTGCATCATTGTAAATTGGTTTTATAGGTTAGATACGTAGTGATCATAAGAGGGTAATAGTTAGATTGTGAGGAACGTAAGAGGAATAGCTAGATTGGAGTGATCGTGTTAGTGTTTAGGAGAAGTGAATTATTGATAGTACAGTTAGTATTTAGGCCTCAAACTACAAAGTGTGTGGTAGATTAATTCAAGCTAAGATTAGAACTCGACATTTGGCTTTGTGTCAGAAATTAGTGTAAGCTCAGCTTGTGTATCGTTTGTTTCCTCCCCTAAAAGGGGGTTTGTTGACACAAGTGAAGAAACTCTCGATTTGGTACTTAACGTAACGGGAGTGGAGTAGGGCGAAGAGGAGCTTCATTACCGAACCACTAAAAATCCTTGTGTTGTGGTTTGATCTTTCTAAACATCTTATCACTTGTCTATACATACTTAGATTCTTGTTATTTTTCTGATGTGTGTTTTCCAACTTTAAATATATAATATCTAGAAATAACCATTTTTACTAAAAAACACAACACTCAGAAGTATAAGCCTTTCATTTATAGTATAGCTTTTAGGTAAGTCTAGGTCGTTCCATAGGAATTGAAGTTTTCACAGTTTGTAATTAAGGTGCTAAGGTTAATAAGATTGTCACGGATCAAATTAACCAAAACGTATATAAATTGACTATTGCAAAGAAAGCAATTAAAAGATGATTCAAACAAATGATTAAAGTATTTTGTTTAGGCAATGATCACTAAGACAATGAAGTGTTTAGGATAGTGTTTATAAGTTTAGAAAATAGAGTTATACTAAGTTTACAAATCATATTCGGCCTTTAAATATAACAAGTGATTATATCGATTAATAACAACAAATGCTTTTGGTATTTATAAGTTATTATAACCAATATATTAAGTGGAATATTTAAACACATATATAAAAGAAACCCTTTCGGCCTATAATCTATATAAAATAGATTTTGTAACCAATTCAATAAAACACATATCCAAACGCACCATAACACAGATCACATTATGCCCAAACACAACATAAAGATTACTACTAACCAAAATTCAAGAGAGAGAAGATCATAACAATCATAAAATTTCAGAAAACTCATGTTTAATTCATATTAAAAGAGTGTAGAAATTAATACAACAGATTAACAAGATCAAAGAAGGCGATACAAGTCCTCGCCGCCAAAAAAAAACGAAAACTATCTAAAAACCCAAGCAAATAAGATTCCAATCGACCCGAAACACCTTAAGGTTTTGTCACCACCCATGAAAATTCAAGGGTGGAGAATTATGAGAGAGTTAATGAGGAAGTGTGTTATAAATGAAGAAGGGATGATAGAATAGGAATAATTTTTGTGTTGATATTTTCGTCCCTATTTATGGTTGAATAAGTGGGTCAATGCGGCGCACTTGTGAGCGGTTCTGCTGGGTATCATTTAATTCTTTAAATGGGAAGTGGCGGGCACATATAATATATGTGCGCGCACTGGATAGTTATTGCGACTTCTTTGTGACCGAACAGTGGTGTGTAAATACTTTGACTTTTGAAGGAAGTGCGGTTTTTACAATTGGCAAAGTGCTGCCGCACTTATGGTCTTTTTCAGCCTTAGAGCCCTTTAATTTCTTCAAACTTGCTTTCTGTTGTGTTATAAAACTTTGGTTTTGTTCCATTATGAACTCCAGATGTCCCTTCAATGTGTACTTTTAAAGTCTCCATATCTTGTGTGTATTCTTCCTGTTTTATTCCACAACACGTACCTAGAACAAAAGAATATCTAAATATACTTGATTAAGTACCAAAAGTTCACCAGAAATGATTAAATAAATGCAAATAATGCCGCCAAAAATATGTATAATTTAAGGCGTTTATCAAATCCTCCATACTTAGCTAGTTTCTTTCCCTCAATCAATTAAAAGCGAAAAAAACGAGAATTCATTTATCGTGACAATGGAGAAAAATTCATTAGCATTAATAATAGTGTTTACCAGTTTTAATAACTTTTCAGGCAATAGATACATGATAGACAGAGCACCTCACATAGGGAAAAGTGTTTTGTTTTAAATTCACACGAGTCACTCAGATAGTTTTTATAATTTGTTGAAGTTACTCAAGTTGCAAAGACATAATCTAGGTCCGCTACCAGATGCTTGTAACCAGAACACATAAACAATGCCCGTTGCGGTCGTGATACACCTAACAGAAATCCTCAAAGAGGCAAAATGTGATAACGAGAGGTGAATAGCAGATACTTGATTCTATGTACCAGAACTTTGCCTTATACTTTGAACTTTTATTATTATTATTATTATTATTATTATTTAATTCCATAACAGATACTGCAATAACTAAGGCTGGCACAAAACTTCTTCTTCATTGAGCATATTTTTCTTGTTCTTGGGATACTTTGAGGATCTCAACACTAAAACAAGAGCATGTCAAATACAAGATTGCCATAGTGAATTTATTTCACCTCTTATCATACGAATTTGTCAATAAATTAACCTCACTGCGGTCTAGTTAAAAGATGATCAAGCCACAAGTTCTAGAGCTACGAAATTACTGTCCTACTTCATATAAAATTTATACCTAGTATCAACAAGTTCCAGAAAAGAGGCGACAAAGACCATAACGGTACAAATCTTGAAAACGACGGAAAAACACATCAGAACTTCATTCAACCCTAACTCGAACAAGCTAAAGGCAAAAATTATCTTGGGCAATCAAAGATGGATTACCCGAATTCCTTATGAGCTAGAGCCGAACCTTACAATTAAAAACTTGGTTAATTTTGTTGCTGTTAAAATGTCAATATCGGTCGGTAATTGCCTTACAGAAGTCGTATCATATTTTTAAGTTTTTGAAAAGCAATATATAAATTTTTTTACAAATTTTTAAAGTCTTCCAAAAAATATGAGGTATTGAAATTTGAAAAAATTCTGGCAGGGCATAAACATTAAGGTGTCATGATTAATTTCCTATTGCTCCCGCCATCCACACTTAAGTTGAATATTAACCTCAATGTGAGAACTGGTAAATATAGAAAATAGGGAAAATTAAGGCAAACTGGTACTTCCGGGCATAGAAGATATAGATACTTTGGATTCTATCTTGAGTGTATTCCATTACGTTCTTTTTTTGTGAGAAGCGAGAGCTCCTCCACACTTAAATAGAGCATTATGCGTAAAATTGAAACTTCCCGGGGCTCATAAGTGCTTGGTTGAATTATGAAGGGTATGGCGCGAAACGAAGCGCCAAGCAAGCGTATTCTACCACATGTAATATGAATAACTCTAATTATATAATGTCTCCAAGTGTAAAAATTCCCACCACCAATCCAAGCTTCACCTATTTTATTTAATCTGCAAAATAGCACAACTACGAAAACCGTAAAATACTAAAGCGCACTTTCGTAGGCACCACGGTTGCATTTAGCGCATGCAACAAGCCTTTAAACCCCTCAGTGTCCCAAGTGGACGAGTTATAGTCTCGTTAGAGTGTTTCCAGCAAAACACACCACAAGTTCGATAAATTTCTTTTTGGATGCAGAAATCGAGATACGCGACACACCGGCCGAATGCGTGACATACTTAAAGACTGCAAAGTTTTTGTTGTTTATATATATATTTTTAGTTTTTTTATAGGTTTATTATTATTTACTATTACTACTATTATTATTATTACTATAGCTTAAAAATAACCACGATTTAAGATTCATTAATGATACGTATAAGTGGGAATATTCTTTCTAAAGCAGAGAGGATATGGGTATTTTTGAAATATATTCATCACGGAAAAGGATATTCTCTGTTTGAACCACGTGAAATATTTTCCTTATCGATGTTCGTAATAGCGCAGTATTTTTTTATATTAAAGTAATGATAATAGAAGTGGTTGGAGATCTTTTGTAATTTTTGATATTCAATACAGACATTCCACTCCCAGTGTGAATACGACATTCACATGCTCGGTGTGAGCTTGAGGAGGAGGTGGTCAGTCTCTATAGGGTTTGTCTAGAAGATATCGTTGATATTTGGAGTCTGACTACGTCATTCTATTTTTATCTTGTCCATCGTTTTAAATTTTTAATATATTGAAAAAATTTTTCATTTTGCTTAATTTTTAAAATCAAATCATTAACGTTGTACTGATGAAAACATACTTGTATTAACACTTAGATCAAAGCCAAGAATTTAGTCATGTAATTTTTCAAAAATTAGTTTTTCTATTGAGGTTCTATGTTGATAGGGATTTATACTATATTATTAGGTAAAACACCATGTGTTTTTACCGATACATCGTCGATCAAAAAGTTTAATCACAATGGGTTCTCATGCTATCGGAAACATTCTTTTGAAATCTTCGAGACAAATCAATTTTCACAACATTGGTTTAATTCAATGAGCGAGTTTTTCGTGAAATCATTAAGGCTCATGAAAGGGATGATAAGAGACGAATATATGAGAATCATTGGATTTGGTAATCATACAGATAAGATGTAAATTGCTTCATGACGTGCTCCACATCGCGTGTTCCATCGTTCAGTGGGATTTAGAAGCGATTCCCCATCTCTCTAACCATTATTTTTGTTACTATTATCTTGCAATTCTTTTATTTAAGCTTAAAATTTGAAAGCCATTATCCTTTAAATTTCCAAAAATCGAGCGAATTATTAGTATTTATCTATCACATTATCCACATCGGCGAAGGTAAACAAATTTCGATGATGTTTCATTTTCAGATTTAAAATGGGCCAAATCATTTTTTCGAAAAAGGATACTTTTTCCCTCAAGATATTGAAAACATAATTTGGACTTTTGTGAAGAATATCCTCTGCAAGTTCTTCCAGGATCCCTTGAGTGGTTCTTCAAGACCGAGATATAATATTTGAAAATAATAGCTCCTATTGGTCAGACCGTGCCCATATACATTAACGAAGCAGATCATGATCGATAACCACGCGGTCACGTTAGACTTTCACAAACAGTGAGTATAAATTTCTGATTTCAGAAAATCAAAATGACGAGTGTAAACAACGAAGGTGGAAAGAATCGGTTAACAAAAAGCTTTTTCTGCATTTGTTCCCACACGATGTTATAGACCATCATGAAGTTCGTTAAACCTGGTTTTAGCTTATCGGATAGAGAATAAGGAGAATATCAAGAGCTCGACTCACTACCCCCTTCACTAAACTTTGAGTTTCTTTTCTCCATATTTAAAACCTGTCGCAGATTGCGAGGAATTACTGATAATGGTCATGCGGATCGGCCCACAATAACATCCCAGAATTTTTAATTTCCAAAATCATTTTCAAGTGGGTACGAATGATAACAAAGTTGTCATCAACAACGAGTTGAATAATGGCAGAATTAGGAGTCGGTGCTACAGTCTTTAGCACATTCCACAAAAAGCGATCATCAGATCGAGAATTATTGTTATATGGTTAGACAGTCCTCATCGTGTGAAAATTTAGTGACGACAAATTCGTTAACGGAAGAATGATGAGTTTTAAAGATTTGATTGATTCGCTTCTTAATGGATTCTTTTGGATAATCTTAAAATTTACCGGTCCTTGTTATTTATAATTTTTATTAATTTATATAATTATGATTCACAATTTGTTTTTCGAAAGAAAACGGGAAATAAAAAACATACGTAAATCATTAAAACAAAAAGACAATTATAATAAAAATAATTAAGGGCAAGAGGAAAATATCAACATCAAGGATATATATATTAATATATTTTTTATTTTTATAGATTTATAAACATATATTATATATAATAATAAATTATATAATAGTAAATATTTACAAATATGACTAAAAATATATAATAATATATATAAATATATAAATAATTAAATGTTAATTATATATAGCAAATCATGGATAAATGAATAAAAAGAATTTTTTGTGATAGTGCGGCTTACATTATAGAAAAGTGCGCGACTTTTCTGGAAATTATTATGTTTTTTTTTTCGAATATAATGATTAAACTAGATAATTACCAAATACACAATGCATATAATCAGATAAAAAACAATGTCCAAAAATTATAGAACCTAAGACTAGCAGAATGGGGGTTTATGTTTTTGAAATAAGATTATGTAAATGTGAAACATTTGCAGAAAGTGCGGCGTACTTGGTTAAAGTCCGGCGTACTTTCTGGGTTTTATTAGTGAAAAACCGAGGCCAGAACGAATATAAGATGTGCGTCGTACATCCTGAGAAAAAATGATTTTTGATTTTCGTTTTACTAGAAAATGGATACTACGTGAATGAAAATTTTAATTTTCAAAATAGTAGACAACTTAACAAGAAACAATTAAGCACCAAAAACAAGCAACAAACTATAATCACTTAAACAATTCCCCGGCAACGGTGCCAAAAACTTTATGTGTGTTTTCCAAGCTTTAAATTTATAAAGAACAAGAAATAACCGAAATATAACAAAAAACACACCTAGCGGAAGAAACCCGTTCGTGTATAGTATAGCTTAATTTAAGATCCAGTTGCGATCCACAAGAATTGAATTTTTTTAAACAGTTTGTAATTTAAGGTGCTCAGGATAATAAGATTGTCATAGATCAAATTAAACCAAAACGTAAATAAATTAATGACTAATGCGAAAGAAATCAATTAAAAAATATGATTCAAACAAATGATTAAAGTTTGTTTGTTTAGGCAATGAAAACTAAGACAATGAAGTGAATTTAGGAAAAGTGTTTAAAGATTAGAAACTAGAGATTATCACAAGTACCAAATCCTTCGGCCAGTTAAATATAACAAGTGATTATATCGATTATAACAACAAATCCATTCGTTCCTTTAAAGTTAATTATAACCAATAGATTAGTGGAATTGATTAAACACATATATAAAAGGAACCCTTTCGGCCTATATTATATATAAAAATATGTTTCCCATTCATAAACACCATACCCAAATCACGCATATCAAAGAACAACAGTATCCCAACAAACAAAAGATTACAACTACCCATAATCAAATAGATGAAGAACATAACAAATCATATAATTCCAGAAAACTTCATAAAAAGAGGTGAATAAAATAAAACCAACGTTTACAATATCAAAGACAAGGCATTACAAGTATCTCTGCCAAACGAAAACTATTCCTAAAAAAACCCAAGTGCCATAGATTTCCAATCGACCCTTAACCCATAAGTTGTTGTCCACCCACCCTTGAAATTCGTGGTGAATAATGGGCAGATGATGTTTGTGGGAATTGTGTATTAAATGAGAATTAAGAGATATAGAATGTGGAATGAATTTTGATGTTATAATGTCGCTCTATTTATCAGCTGAATTAGAGGGATCGAGTGCGGCGCACTTAGGAAAAGTGTGGCGCACATTGGTGATTTAATTAGTATCATTTAATTCATCAAAGGGAAGTGCGGTGCGTCGCACTTATTAAAATGTGCGGCGCGACTTGAGGATTTATGCACTTCTTGAGCCGAGACTTTATTTCTTTGCCTTTTGAAGGAAGTGCGGCGTACTTGGGCAAAGTGCAGCGCACTTATGGTCTTTTTCAGCTTTAGCTCTTTATTTTCTTCTAACTTGCTTTCCGTTGTGTATAAATACTTGGTTTTGTTCCATTTAACACCGATGTCTTCAAGTGTACTTTTAAGCTCCATATCTTTGTGTATTCTATCTGTTTTATTCCACGACATCTACCTAGAACATATAATATCAATATACTTGATTAAAGTACCAAAAAGAACAGAAACAGAAAATGATCAAATAAATGCAAATAACGCCGCCGAAAATATGTATAATTTAGGCGTTATCATATTCATTTACTTAGTTAAATTGTTCATATTGTGTATACGTTGAGATCACATAAAATCAAATCTAAGTTTTTACAAACAAACAATATACTAAATTAAAAAGTGGTAAACTATTTAACCCTCCTTCTAGTTTTCCACAATAGGTATCAGAAGCCACGTCAAACAAGATTTTTAAAATATATTGTATTTTAAAACTTGAATCGATCTATGGAATCGAAAAAAATAATAAAAAGGAAATCCTAAGCAAAGCCACCACTATTTTAAAGAGTGGATTTCTATCTAAAAGAAAAATTAGATTCGAAACTTATGTGAAATCAAAGATCTAGTTCTTTGGCATATTATTACCTATGGTGATTTCCCTCCCGTTCAAAGTAATCCCGAAACTAAAAAGGATGAAATTGTACCATTTGACAAACCAAGCGACGATCTTAAAAAGAAACTTGTTAAAAATAATGAAGCTAAAATGGTAATTTATAATGTTTTGTCACGCAAAGAATACGAAAAAAAATATGTGTAAAACCGCAAAAGATATTTGGGATACTTTACTAATCACTTACCAAGGTAAAGTCAAATCAAAGATAATAAAATAGATCTTCTTGTTCAACAATATGAACAATTTACGATTCCGGAAGAGGAATCAATAGATAATGGATTTGCTAGATTTAACATTATCATTACTAGTCTAAAAGCACTTAATGAAGGTTTTTCTAGCAAGAACTATGTTAGGAAATTTTTTAGGGCACTTCATCCTAAATGGCGATCAATGGTTATGGCTATTGAATAGTCAAAGGATTTGAACATCACTTTATCACTAGACGAACTTATTGGAAAATTTGAAAGTTATTAAGTGAGAATAAAAGAAAGATTCCGAAGTGAGACAAAAGGCAAAAGAGAACAAATTAATTTCACTTGCTTAAAAAGGGTAAAAAGGAATCTAGTGACGAAGATAGTTCGATCTTCGATAGTGAAGACAAAGAATACGTCATGGCCGTGAGAGACTTCAAGAAATTTTTCAAAAGACAAGGAAGATTTGTAATACAACCACACGATGAAAAGAAGAGTCCACTAAAGGAAGAAGATTCAATAACTGGCAAAAGCAAAAGAAAATGCTTTAGCTGTATAAATCCAAATCATCTCATGTGGAGGAATGCCCAAAACCATCAAGAAACTAAGTATCAAAGAGCTTTCGTTGGAGGAACATGGAGTGATAGCGACGAAGATAAAGAGGAAAAGACTAAAGACGAAAATTATCTTATGGCTAAAGCATCCAATGAGGTACTTACCGAAACCGAATTTTTTAGTGATGACTATCGTCCGTTTAGAAAAGAAAAAAGACTTATATATTGAGTAAAATCGATATGGCAAAGTAGGTCTAAAAGCATGGATACAAATAAAATCACTAAAACAAACTAAACAATCGCTAGAAAAATGGAGTAACCGAATTAAAAAAATAAAATTATCTAAAATTAGAAAAAAGGTAAAGAAACAAAGAAGAATGTAACATATGTCAAAAGACCTTAAAAATAAAATGGAAAAAACTAAGAGATAATCTCTAAGCTTAATCAAATTAATAATATTACTCATAGTCACTTAAGAAAAATAAGTTCTTCAAAAACCACCGGCAGACAATTCGGGTCCTAGGATTTAAATATCGACCGGAGAGCATCAACAAGTGAGATCTAAAAAATAAATTTTGTAAAAATCACTAGAGAATGAAACCAAGAAATATAGAAGAATTAAAATTCAAGCCCAAAACCTAAATATATACTTATAAACAATAGTAAAGTTCCCATTGCGAGCAATGATGAAGTATAAAGTTTTTATAAACCTTCCTTAAAACCCGGAGTTGGATTTACTAAACCCGAAATGAGATCAAAAACTCCTCCTCTAAAAAGAACTAATAATTCTCACCCTCTGTCTAAAACACCACAACCTAGGAGAAATCAAGATAGATAAAATTACTCCAATACATTTCCCACGATGTGGAATTATTCACAACAACCAAACTACAATCCTTGGGGAATGTATCCACCCTATATACATCTAAATCAAATATGCCAAAAAAAAAAAAAAATATTAACAAATGGCCCCAAAGGATGTTTGACACTAACGACTTCGGACCATGAGATATTGGGGACCACATGGTTAAATTCTTATAGTTAAGAAGATATGCTTGAAGATAATTTCTTTTTGGAACTCGATAAGTAAATTGAAGATTATGTTTTCTCTTTACTCATGATGAGTTATCAAAAGATAGTGTCTACTTACAAAGTGAAGATATTCTCATACGTTGTTGAAGTGAGTACATCATGGGCTAAGGTATGACTTCTTTTAAAATTATTTAGAATATAGATTATGTGCTAAGTGTTAAATAAATATGTGTCAATATGCTAAAAGTAATATTTTCTTATTGTTATAAAAATAAGAATTAAGCTTGAGAAAAAATAATGTCTTAAACAAAAAACATCATAGAATTTGTTTACCTAGAATTAATAGAAAGGAAGAAATGTTCATGAAGAACTATTTGTTCTCCGTACTTAATTAGGATAAACCAACAATGTAAAATCTTATATGTCCATATGAAGTGATAGCACACGTAGAGAAGGAAGGGTTTCGGTGAGTAATAAAAAAAAATAATAAAACAAAAAAAAAAAATCCAAAGAAAAAAAAAAAAAAAAAAAAAAAAATAAAAAAAAAGTAAAAGCAAAAAATAAAAAAAAAAAAAAATAAATATATAAAAAAAAAAAAAAAAAAAAAAAAAAAAAAAAAAAAAAAAAAAAAAAAAAAAAAAAAAAAAAAAAAAAAAATCAACATAGAAGTAGGATTAGTAAATAATTATATGTAAGCGCCGGAAAGGCATGACACTATGGATGAGGCAAATTCCCATTGACTATGACATCTGCCTCGACTACATGTCTACAAAGAATGACGTGTATAGGAACCGACTAGTTGAGCATTGAATCTATTTCTCATGTAAACACTCTAAAATCGTGACAATTAGTTATTTCATCCGAAGTAATTATAACATTCAATTTACCGAAAGGTTAATTGAAAAACATCATTCAATCTCCGTTAAAACTTCTCTCGGCTTGACAACTTGGTTATTCCATCCAGAATATTCAAAGTATTTTTAATTGACAAAAGATTAATTAAAATGTCAAATTCCGTCAATCCTCTCTAAACCTTTTCTCATTCTAAAAACTCGACAACTTAAATATTTCATCCGAAATAATTAAAGCCCATTTAATTAACGAAACGTTAATTAAACATGTCGAGTAAAACCTCTTATATAACTTCAACATTATTTCTCGAGAACTAAATTATCTCAAATAATATTACTAGTATCTTGCATCATATATTAAATGCTATATACTAATATAAACTAGTTAAAATCAAATATCCAATATAATTTGGCCGTCAGACAGGCGACCCCCTTAGCTCTAAGGGGACCGGTCGTGTAATGTAGGGTGTCCCCCTTATCAATAAGGGGGTCGGCCATTTAATTTCGCCAAACACCCTCTTTCAGTGTTAAACACAAAACCAAACACTCACAAAATTCATCCTATCCCTTCCTGATGTTGCTGTGATGAACATGCACACACACACAAAACCACCATAATTCAATCTCCAAACTCATAATTAATCCAATTTAGCAAGGGCAAACACCAATAACTCGATTAACAACATCTATTGTAAGATTTTTCATACTTTTCTCTTTTGATTTCATTCAATTTTGTTCTTAATCAAAATTGGGTATTTTCAAATTTTTCTTGTTGTGTCTTTTTATTCTCTTGTGATTATGATTAAGTAATGTATAACTATCATGATACCCTTAGAAGTAGGAATTCGAATTTGCAATAGAATTGATTCACAAATTTTTTTGTTGAAATTTTTTTTATTTCAAATTTTTTTAAACATGAACTTACACATTGTTGATCATGCCAAAAACACGTTAAAATGAACACATATCTATTGTCAAAACATATATATAATTCAATATACATTTTTTGACATCTTTGGTCAAGTTCTACAAAATAAGGGAGTGTTTGGATCATTTCCTAAGATCGTTGTCTAGAGTCGAAATGATCATTACTCCATTTTGTTACGTATATAAACACATGATAAACTTGTATTAGTCGTCAAGATATATAATTCATATATATTTTGATACTTTTAGTAAAACCTCTCAAATAAAGGGGTGTTTGGATTATCGTCTAAAATTATGGTCTAGAGTCAAAATAACCAATATTTCAATTCTGTTAAGTTACATGTGATGAACTCATACTAGTTGTCGAAATATACAACTTAATGTATATCATTCGACGCTCTTGTCAGGGGGGGTGGGGCGGGGGGAGTCTTTCCCTATTAAAGGGGCGTTTGGATTATTTCCTAGAATTTAAATCTAGAGTCGAAATAATTCCCACACTACTTATTAAGCATAGAAACACTTGACGAGCTTAAACTAGGTGTCGAAATATATAATTCAATATATATTTTTCAACATTCTAAGTTGAGTCAAATTAAATAAGGAGCGTTTGTATTACTTCTTAGGTTTTTTAGAGTCGAAGTAATCTTTATTCCACATGTGTTGTTTTAAACTTCATTTTTTTTATATATATATTTGTGGTAATATTTTATTGTTGTCTTGTTTAGGTGATAAATATGCCTCGAGCAATTGTTGGAGATATTCCTCTCACTAAATCATACATTCTCAAAGTGTCCGAAACACCTGGGATTTCTCCCACTATCGCAAACTTATACAAACCTATTGAAGATCGATGCATTCACGAAGGTAGAGTTGTTGATCAACTTCACTACATATCTCATCACATTGATCGTTGTTTTCCAATGTCCGTCTCAATTGTCTCTACGAAATCAATGAGCCAATTGTTCCTCGTTTTGTTCTGGACTTCTATAGTAAAGTCACTCTTCAAAGAGATGACTCTGGTCACATCCTAATCTCTTTCGTGATTCAAAACGAATTCATCACTCTCTCTCTCTCTCGTATAATTTGGCCAAATTCTGAAAATTCCATACAATGGTCAAGCCGTCTTTACAAATGAATGGGATCTTTCTTCTCTTGCATTTTTCTAAGAGACTAAAGGACCATACTATATCGGTCTCCCTACTCCTGATGAAATTCATTAGTTTCTTAGATTTGAACATATTGATTCAAATCATACCATCAAAAACAAATCTGTCACTTTCACGCCTATCAAGTCCTTACTAAGGAAGTTAGAGAAGACTTGAAGCGTTGGGAGGAACTCATTCATGAGAATGTGTTTAGTCTCGGAGGCTACCGGGACCACCTCTCGGCTTGTCTTTTACATATATTATATATAATGTGACTCCAAAATGATGACCACCAATGTATCCTTGTTTCTTGTACCTTATTGACCTGAGAAAAACATGCTTTAAAACGTCAACATAAAGTTGGTGAATTCACAGGTTTAAGTAATGTATAAAGTAGGACCGTAAGATTTCCAAGTGTAAGACATGTAACACATACAATATCTCAAAATGTAATTACGTTATGCACTAAGCTCATGACACTGAGGCTACAACATGTATGTATGCAAATTAATGCAAATAATGTGCCCGTGTAGATGTTCAACCCGCAACATCCAAATTGTTTCTGACATGGTATACATTCGTCGTTTCGGTGCCACCGAAACTAGTGAGCGCTACTCACCCGAACGGGGATGTCAATCCCAAATAAATCTATTCATAACATTCGCGCTTACAATCCAGTAATTAACAGTTCATGATTCATTGGCATAGTGAGTTATAGCTACTTAGGCAAACTCGTAATCCTGTTTAAAGTGTACTTGCGTCCAATTGTAAAACAATGCATGTTTCTCACCCTAAAGTTGTAAATCATTGTAACTGTATAAAAGCGGGGCTATGAACTCACCTCAAGTGAATGATTGACTATCTAAATCAAATAAGTGAAGTGTCTCGCGGAATCCGAATGCAACCTAATTAATTATAGGTCGTATAAGTATAATGTATTTAATATAAATACAACATCGCAATTCGCAAGTTATATAGTTACACCACCACCTAATAGTTTAATTTAAAATGTTAAAACAATATTTAAATTGTACTTGTTTAAATAAATGTCTATTTATTTATATTCGTAAAATAAATGTTACCTTGGTCCAATAATTGATTATTAGTTAATAATACATGATTTAGTATTTTTAGTTGATTATATAATGATGTTATATAATTAGTTTAATTGTTTTATAAAATAATATTTATAAAGTTAAAAACGTATATAAATAATATATAAATGATACATCAATATTTCTTAGGGTTTTTATAGCCCAAACGGACTCGAAAACCCTCATAAAGTACTTTTTACATTTCCATCAGAATGTTTAATTTTTATAAAAGTCATAGAAAATTATTTATAAAAATTAATTGGTTTTATACTTTCTATTTATTTGAAATCTTTGAAAACTCATAACTTGCTCATTTTAACTCGGTTTCGCGTGTTCTTTATATGTATGTATTTGTGACGAGATAAACTATGTAAATAAAATGTCCACTGTTTGCATAAAAATCTGTGTCGAACACAGTAATTCAAAACAATTTATAAAACTATTTTTATAAACTTAAAACTTGTGAAACTCGTAACTCATTCGTTTTAATTCCGTTTTTAGTGATCCTCGTATCCACGTCTTCGTAATTAAAAGTTGTATCTAAGAAAAATATTTCCCAACAACTCACTGTTATGAACAGTAGACTCTTTTTATAAAATTACTTTTATAAAAAGACTTTTTATCGTAAACTTGTAAATAATGTAACTCCTTCATTTTTGATCCCTTCGTAGTGTACTTTATAGTTTTGGAATCCCCATGACTTGTACTTTTTCAGAAAAATATGTTCATATTTTATCAGATTCGAAAACTTTGTAGTTTTTATAAAAATACTTTTATAAAATCACTTTGTACGCATAATTTTGTAAACTCCGTATCTTCTTCGTTATAATTCGGATTTTCGAGTTCTTTATATGCTTACGATCCTCATAATATTTACTATTTTAATAAAATATAAAATAAATATTTTATTACACGAATTAAAATAGTAGCTTTTAGGTTTTTATATAATTAATTTCGTAAACTTATTTTATACACTTTTCACTTAATTAAACTACTACAATTCCTCTAATATGATTAATACACTAACTTGTGTATATTTATAGTCCTCTAGTATATGTCCAAGAATAACAAGTCCTTATGATCTTTCATACATAAACTTTATAAATAAAACTTTCAATCACAAATTAATTTATAAACTAAACATATAAATTAATTAACACTTATATAAAGTGTGTTCTTCCATTTTAAACATTATTTCACCATATATGTAATAAATTTCGAACCTCATGATATACCCATTTATATTTTGTAAATCCATAAAAACAACCTAGGTGGTGATTAACATATATATCAAGTATGTAAAGACATGTAAATGAATGAATGGAAATGTTAAGGTTTAAATAAACCTTAGAGAAGTGTAGGATGATCTAGAACACAAGCTTATACTTAAGCTTAAACCCTAGAAATCAAACCCAAGATCAAAACCCTAACTAGAAAACCCTAGTTATCTTCTTGCTTACAACCCTTGTTAATAAAACCCAATCTTCCAAACCACTTTGCTACACCTTAGATATTACTACTAATGAGCCTTGTATACTTGAAAAATCAAAACTATGAATACCCTAAAAACTAATTGTGAGCCGTGGGTATGATATGGAGAACAAGAGAGGTTTTTAAAAAGTTTACTTGCAATGTATAAGTGTGTGTGTGTTAACTCTTGCATGGTACATCTTTATATACTAGTAGTGTTTGGCAAACCCACTAGCAAAACCATGTATTTAGGAGGTGGTAAGGGTACAAATGGTACAAGTGCTCTCCTCCTCCCTAGGAGGAGGGATGAGACTTTAGTGAATCAATTAAGCATGTGTGGAATTAAAAGTGAAATTTGAATTCTTATCTTGTGTTTTATTAAGTAGGATCCGGCCCTAGGATTAAAAGAGTAGGAGATGAGTTAATTTTTATGTATTGGGTATAACAATGTGTATTTGTTTGAGTATAAATAGGTATAGGTATTTTCGGGTATGCCTAAATGTATTTTCTTGCGAAACGTAAACATTTTACGTAACCAATAAAAATAAAATATGGAAAGTTAATAATTATTCTCATAATAATTATATAACACTTGCTTGATGTAAACTTTTACTTGCTTGATGCTCGTTTATGTTAAATGATGATTTTTAGTTTACACGATTTAACTAAACGATGAAACTAAAAATGAATAATGACAAGTGTTGAGTCGGGAAATGACCTGAAATAACGGATTGTTACAGTCTTCCTCCGTTAAAGGAGCCTTGTTCGCAAGGCTCAAGATGCGGCACTTGTCGAGGGTGCGGTATTCCTTTTCTTTGTGATGAGATGCAAATATTTCTTTTGAAATTGATCTTCATGTTCCCATATGAACTCAAGACCTCTCCTGGAGTTCCATCGAACTTTGATGATTAGAATACGGATTTGCTTTTACTGTTTGACTTCACGATCCATTATCTCCACTGGTTCTTCCACGAAGTAAAGCTTGTCATCAATATGAAGTTCATCCAACAGAATTGCCAATGGTTCGTCGGATAAACATTTATTTAGATTGGATACGTGAAATGTGCTATGAACCCTGCTTAACTACTGAGGAAGTTCTAGTCAGTAAGAAACGGTTCCCACTTTAGCCAACACCTTGAAAGGGCCAATATACATTGGGTTTAACTTCCTCCGTTTGCCAAAACGGATAACCCCTTTCCAAGGCGAAACTTTTAACCTGACTCGATCACCAACTTGAAATTCTAAACGCTTACGCCTCACATCGGCGTAACTCTTTTGCCGATCCCGAGCGGCTTGAATTCTTTGCTTGATTTGAACTATCTTTTCGGCTGTCTCGTGTATAAGCTCTGGACCGGTGAGTTGAGCATCTCCGACCTCGGCCTAGCAAACAGGTCATCGACACTTCCGTCCATAAAGTGCCTCAAATGGGGCAGCTTTAATGCTAGCATGGTAACTGTTGTTGAATGAAAATTCGATCAGCGGTAAGTGTCTTTCCCAACCATTCCCAAAGTCTATCATGCAAGCGCGTAACATGTCTTCTAATGTCTGAATGTTCTTTCGCTTTGCTCATCAGTCTGCGGATGGTACGCAGTACTCATATCTAAATGAGTACCCAAAGCCTTTTGAAACGCCCTCCAGAAGTGTGACGTAAATCTACCGTCATGGTCATAAATGATCGAGACTGGTATTCCATGTCTCGTGACTACTTCCTTCAGATACAGTTTTGCCAATTTATCTATAGAGTCATTTTCCCTCATCGGTAAGAAGTGTGCAGACTTGGTAAGACAATCTACGATCACCCAAATGGTATCATAACCATTTGATGTCTTGGGGAGCTTGGTGACAAAATCCATGGTAATATTGTCCTACTTCCACTAAGGAATCTCAGGTTGCACCAACAAACAAGATGGTTTTTGGTGTTCAGATTTGACCCTTAGACATGTCAAACATTTGCTTACATACGTGGCAATGTCGGCTTTCATGTTGGGCCACCAATATAGTTTCTTCATGTCTTGGTACATCTTGTCAGAAACAGGATGAACTTAATATTTCGACTTGTGGGACTCATGCATAATCAGGGCCCTTAGATCACCGTAGCATGACAACCAACTTATGTTATCCAAACACAGCATTCCGTCAGCATGCATTTCAAACTTCTTCTCGATCATACCGCCCAAGTCTTTAGCTTTGATGTTCTTAGCTTGCATTGCCTTGGCTTGAGCATTTAAAATTTGTCTAGGAAGATCCAAACCAATAGTAATGACTAAGGCTCGAACCCGCAGTAGCTCTCGTTCTTTCCTGCTCAAAGCATCGGCCACTACATTTGCCTTCCCAGGGTGATAACGAATCTCACAGTCATAATCACTGAGTAATTCCAACCAATGACGTTGTCTCATGTTCAATTCCTTCTGATTAAGGATGTGTTGTAAGCTTTGTGACCAGTGAACACCGTACACTTGGTTCCATACAGATAGTGCCTCCAAAGTTTTAGAGCGAACACTACTGCTCCTAACTTCTTGTCATGGGTGGTGTAGTTCTTCTCGTGAATTTTTAGTTGTCATGATGCATAAGCAATCACCTTTTCTCTTTGCATTAACACAGCGCCCAAACCTTTAATCGAATCATTACAGTAAACGATAAAGTCTTCGCTTCCTTTGGGTAAGGCCAGAATTGGTGCACTACACAACTTCTCTTTTAATAGTTGGAATAATGCTTCTTGTTTGTCACCCCAATCAAACTTGACCTTTTTATGGGTTAGCTTGGTCATTGATTTGGCGATCTTGGAAAATCCTTCTATGAATCTTCGATAGTATCCAACAAGACCTAAAAATTGGCGAGTCTCCGTTGGAGTCTTAGGAGATGCCCAATCTTTAATTGACTCGATCTTGGCGGGATACACGTAATTGCCCTGACTATCAATCACGTGACCGAGGAACTGTACTTTTGGAATCCAAAATTCACACTTAGAAAATTTTGCATACAACTCCTCTTTATTTAGCAACTCCAAGATTAGCTTCAGATGCTCCTCATGCTCTTGCTTGTTCTTTGAATAGATCATAATATCGTTGTTAGCCTCAGAATATTAAGTCGAACAAGGAAGTTCGTTCAGTACAATTATTAGGTCTCGGTCATTCAATTAAGTAACGTTGTAATAGGCTAGAATCAGGAAACAGACTCGTTAGTTAATATAGTATTGTATATGTATCGGGTTTAAGCCCAAACAAATCCTGAGCCCATCTCATAAGCCCACACGTCTAAGTGTAGATGTAAGGGTATTTAAACCCTTTTCCACTATGGAAAAGGGTGTTGGTTCGCTTTGTATGTTTTATACTTGCAAGTAATTCAACCATAGGATCACAAATATTGTCCTTCTAAATTTGTGTCTAGGATACGCTTCGGGCTTAACTAGTTAATTGAATATTGCCAATGGTTTATTGATCGTGTTGACTAGCAGGTGACCTAGATAAATCAACAAATAACGTTCAGATTTCCATTGGAAAGGTGGACAAGTGGCATACTAGTGTTATGAAATCACCATAACGGTAAATGTTAAAGTCTCTATGAGCTAGGGTTTAACAAGATTACCATTGCTTTAATCCCTAAGATAGATTATAATCAGCAAATAAGGATGCTTTATGCGGATGCTTTAATTGTGACAGAATTAATGTGTCTAGGTCTTAGGATGATGTAACGCCTAAGTCTTAAGAATGATATACCGCCTCGAAAGAAGAAATCATTGCACTAAATAAACAAGCCAACTTTATAATCGGATTAATAATGGTTAATACAATTTTATTATATTTGGCTCGACCGCTCTTTTATCTTTTGTTTATTTTCTTGTGTGGGTTAAAGTGCCTTGAATTGATTATAGTCACCAACCAAACCGTATCAGTCTCTCAAGCTGAAAACCCCTTTTTCCCGTTCGAATTAGGATTAGGACTGACATAGGTTTAGAATAAAATAGAATTAACATAGATTAGATAACGAAAATATTAATTAAATTGATAGATTTAACCTCGCTTCAAGTGTTCGACACCCTACTTACCACGAAACTACTACCGATCGGATACACTGCCCGTTAAAGTGTTTTTTTTGGTTTAGTCGACAAAATATAAATTTAAAACTTAAATCAATAAAATATACACCACACAACGACACATCACTTAACATCCAATATTACGAAATCTACGAGTTATATATAATTGGCTATCTCAACCAATACATCCTCAACTATACCTAAGGGGAAAATATACGAATGACTAGATAGGGAGAGTCTAATGTTGGTTCCTACAGGTTTTTTGTTGGTTAGCCTATTGTAGATGGAAAGAGGCATAACGTTCACATCGGATCCTTGGTCGACTAAGGCATCCATGTATTTTAATCCTCCTATGTTACATGGTATCACGAAATTGCCCTCATATCCTCTATTTTGGTTATCTTCTTCTTGAGGATTGCGCTGTACATAGATCTTACAGGCAACGAATTGTAGGTCTCATAGTCTATCTTACCTAAACTTGTTGCTAGCAAGGAGTCATTGTATCTTTTGTTGTCTATGAGAACCTCGATTAATTTTTTATTGATTCATGTTTAAGGTAATATCCTATGTGTCGTGACCTAGACGCCCCCACTAGTTCTTTAATTCCATCTTTTGTTATCTCATCCTCCACATTCCTAATTGGCTCATCATTAGTTTCGTCTTCTACTTCTTTCTTTATATCAACTATCTCATTTGGCTCTACTGTATTCAATTCACTAAGTTCTATAACATTCTTGTCAACAACCTTGTTATTTTCAATTTTCTTCTTCTTCTCCATTTTAACAAGGGAGATGGCGTTAACGTTTTTAGTGATGGGGTGTCTAGCCTCTTCTCCTTCTAGTACCTTTTCTGGAGTCCTACTTATTGTGAGTTCTTTTAAAATCCCAAACATCTCTGCCATTCTATCATTGATTTCTTTTCTTTGTTTAAAGATGGTTTTTTTGAACCTTTCCATTCTTTCAGTATGTGCTGCCATGTAGCTTTGCACTCGAGCTTTGAAACTAGATTCAAGTGAATGGTGTAGGGGGTTCGGACGAGCACATTTTGAAAAGTGGAAGAATTTTGCCTCGGTGGCTTGTCAAGGTTTTGTGAGTGTGGGGTTGAGGAAATTGCTTCGTTCTTGACCCTTTTAGTAAGAAGCTAATTTAATCTTCAAGCTTAAAAAGTCGTCGGTCGGGCGTTCTCGATGTATCTTGCGGTAAAGAAATTTCCTTGACCGGCTTGGTGAAGTCTCTTGAATCATTCCAGCCCTCATGGTCGTAAAGAGCGAGATTCTTAATGATTTCCCAATATTCTTCAGCGTTCTTGTCACGTAGTTTGCCAACGGCTGATTGATCGATGGTTCGCCTTGTGGCGGGATTAACATGGTCATAAAAGATTTAGTCTTAGAGCCAAAGGTTGATGCCATGATGAGGGACTTTTTGGAGTAAGTCCTTGAAACAAGTCCATGCTTCAAAGAGAGATTCACCATAATGTTGTTAGAACATCAAGATGTCATTTAGGAGTTTAGAAGTCCTTCCCATTGGAAAGAATTAAGCAAGGAAACGGGTAGTAAGATCCTCCCAACTGGAGATGGATCATGCAGGAAGACGTTCAAGCCAATTACTAGCCTGATCGCGAAGGGAAAATTGAAATAAATGCAAGCGTGTCCTTTCCCTATTTGCAACATCAAGGTCAAGTGAGTCCATAAGTTTTAAAAAAATCCTTGAGATGTTGGTTTGAATCCTTGGACCGAAGTCCGTGGAATGAGCATCCGTTTTGCACCAACCAGATGGTGTCGAATCGCAGAGGCACCACATTGTTCCCATCGCAGAGTTCAATGGTGACTCGATAGCCCTCATGGCTAGGTCTAGAATAATCTCTTAGGGTACGAAAAGGATTTTCGTCTCCCATGGTGGTTAACTAAAAGAGTTTTACAAAACAGAGGGAACAAAGAAAAGATAGACTACGAGAAAGCTAATTGACAGAAAATTAAAATTCTCACTTGATAGGTATCAAATGAGTAGACCTAAGCTAAATAAAATTTGAAACCTAACTATTCCCAACGCATCAACGCCAAAAACTTGATGTGTGGTTGTTGTAAACTCATAAGAAGTTTTACAACTCCCTAGACAGTGTACCTAATCGTTGTAGTGTAGTATAGGCAAGACTCGGGGGTTGTTATCATTCTCTTAGGGAATAGGTTAGTAAGGTTCGAACTAAACATAACTAAGGTCTAAGGGTTTCAGAGAAGATTATTTTTGTATTTTTGTATTTTATAGAAAGCAATTAAAATATCTGGTTTGAAAAGGGCTTTGGTTTTAAGCTAATTAAATAACTAAAATAAATCTAAACTAATGTGGTGGAAACTCGTATAGGTAAATAAATGTGTTTACTTAATCATGCATGATCCTTAGTTTGTTTCTCCTAATTCTATTTCCCGTCACCCTTATGATGCGATGTGTAGATATTTCCTAAGTCATGAACGAATTACACGAACCCGCCGTCTATGAAATATTCCATTAAGGCAACACACAAGTAAGGTAGTATGAAGACTATTACAAGGCCCCTAAGAGTACATTACATGCATTAAAATACCTAAAAGGTAATCAACCATAGATGGGTAAGGTAGTATGAAGACTATTACCGATGGTATCCTTTCTACACAATCACGTTTCCCTAGACGTCTATGCCAATGTAATATTTTATGGCTAGTTTTCTAAAGCCTAACGCGTACACCCATAAAAAAGCAATATTAAAAGGATCTATAAACTAATTCACATGCAAATATAAGCAAAAACTATAAGATCTAACCTAGCATGTTAAGGAGAAGTAAAGAATAGTAATTAATCAGACACATAAACATATTGAAAGATTAAAAGATAAAGAACTTCACTGATCAAAACATGGAGTTTAGGTGGTTACAAAGGGGTTTGAGAACCCTAAAAAATGACCTAACTACTGATGATAATCGTACTCTAATAATGACTAACGAATCCCACAAGTTCCACACTCAAAACCCTAAAAACGAGTTTGTATATATAGAAAAATGATCGCGACGATGTCACTTTGTAATCCTGACGCCATTGCTTCACCGAATCTTCTAGGGTTTCACTATGTCGGTTAAGTCCTGACGTTGTCTCAATTTTCCTGAAGCCGTCTCTTTGATGATCTGACGGCGTCACAAGTATTTTTGACGCCGTCCCTGTGTGCCCATTTCTTCTTCGACTTTGGTGTAGAGTTGTAATCTCGTCCGTTTCTTCCCTAAATGAGCCCAAGTCATGTATTTCCTCCAAATGTCATCCAATTGCTAAAAATACAAAAAGGAACGATTAAGCATGTATTTTAGAGATATTTGCATGATTTATGGGGTTAAATGACCCCAAAAAGTGTATAAAATGACACCTCATTAATTTGGTTTTATCTTGAAATTAATCATGATTGGTACCGTTATCAGTTGTACGACATGTATAACTTGCTCAGTCCACATGAAAGAAATCAACATCAAGCAAAGATGCTATGTGAAGAAAGGATTCAAGACTTAACCCATCAAGTTAACCACTTTGTTACCCGTTTGACTTTTTACAAGTCAACATGTTTCATCCTAGCTTTGACACTACTCATTGTATTTCTCAAAAGTTAACTATGTATGTTGTTGTTATATCCTTTTATGAATGTAAAGAAATGTCGGTTTTGAATATGAAATTTCTGGTTGAATGATGAGTATGTCTGTTTTATGAATGAAATGAAATGTCTGTTTTGAATATGTTGTTGTTGATTCCATATTAAACAAGTATAGACAATGACATAGTGGACTAATAAATAAGTTAACAAACTAAAGATAATTTGCATAAATCAAGGCATGTGGGGGACAAAGCCCTTGAGTTTGGTACCATTACAGACATTGTTCACTACAACCAACAAAAGACAAGTTTTTTCACATGTGTTTTTTAATAATGCAAATTTAAAACAGTTTACAAGGCTAATTCAAAGAGAATGATTTATCTGGGGTTGACCATTCCCCATTTGGTCCAAACCTATATTTCTTCATTTGTTGGTTAAATATCCTCTCTAATCTTCCCATGTTCTTGTGATAGATTCTTAATGGAAGTTCTTTACTAGCAATTGCATCTTTCCTTTTGGATCCTTTGTGGCTTTTGGTTTAGTTGTAAGTTCTGCACTAGGTTCTGCAATTGCATTCCCTTTGTTTGCACTAGATGCAATTGTCTGCTCTTTCTTTGCAATACCAACTCCCATAGACCTGTAGTTGTCTTTAAATTTAATATCACCAAATCTAAACCCTATTTCACCCTTATCATTCATGTTTACAATAGATTATTGGCTATGCACATTTTCATTAATAGTAGAAACATTTCTGTTGAATGGTTCTTAATCATATGATTCTTCCTCTGTCTAGTTGGAAAGGTAGAAGTAGTCATGCCTCTTATCCTATTCTTCTTCCTCCATTTGCTCTCTTAGTCTTTCTTCATCATCCTTTTCATATCTTGCTTGTTCTTCTAAACTCAGCCTCAATGCTTCTTCATCATGCACCTCTTGTTGTGCTTTATGTTCAGCTTCTCTTTTTTCTTCTGCTTGAAGCATTAGCTCTTCCATATACTCATGGTCTAACTGCTTTAAAATCTCATCTTCTTGCATTGCCTGAAACAGACACTCTATTCTAGAGATAATTTTAAGAGGGAAAGTAAAAGAAAGGGAGGTAAAACAAAAAAATACCGTGTTCTCAAGAATTTTTGAGAAAAGAAAGAGACGAGTCATGAAAGTAAATAAAGGGAGATTTGATCATTTTTTATCCACATATCATCCGCCCATATTTAGGATGATTGTGAGGTGAGAGAAATTTTTTTCTTTAGACTGACCATATTATCCTTATCATTAAAATATCACAAGTCACTTTACAAGGATAAATTTGTAAATTTAGCAGTTTCCTCTATTTAAAAAACAACTTTATTTCTTATCTTATTTTTCTTCAAAACGAGACATAAGAACATGACAGAAAAGGTGTATTACCTTTACTTTACCACCCGTCCATGTCTTTCCACCGCGTTTCTTTCACTTCCATTCAAACAATAAACTTGAGAACAGAGTGAGAAAGAAGTACAAGCTTATTCACAGACATTTGGAATACTATAGTTACAAGATTTTATAAGAAATAACTCACACCTCATAACATTATGTTGCCCCTACCACCACCTCTCTAACCTCTCCTACTACCTCTTTGACCTCTCTCATCACTGCTTTCACCCATACCACCACTGGTTTGACCCCTACCTCTATTCCCTTCACCTCTACCTCCACTCCCTTTACCCCTACCACCTCTGCCACCCCTTGACCCTCTACCACTCCTCGTGTAGAAGCATAGGTTGCATAATTCAGTGGTTTTGGAACTGGTGCTCTATTGATCTTTGGTGGTTTGGGCATTGGATCTTTGTCATAACTTTTTTGTTGTGACTAGTTTGTTGACATTTACTACATGTCATCTTTCTACCCACTCTGCTTACTTGAGAATTGTTCTTTTATTGTTCTTTCACTATGTTTTTCTTAGACATTCATGGCATTGTTCTCACAATAGGTGGTAAAAAGGGTGGATTGTCTGTTCTTTTCCACATTGTACTTCCAAACACAGGGTTGATGCTAAACTGGTAAGCCTCAAACCATCTCTGTTGGCTATACCAATGATCAACTCCTTATGCATGATCTCTATTCATATGACAATATACTGCTACTGAATGGATACATAGAATCCCAGATATTTGCCACATCCTATACATACATGTTCTTAGGAAAGGTTTTTGATCGGACCGGACCGGACCGAGGACCGAATTGGTCCAAAACACCAGACCGCGGACCGGGCCGAAATACCTTCGGTCCGGTCCGGTCGGTCCAGTTCGGTCCGGTCTTCCGGTCGACGGTCCGGTATGCTCACCCCTAATACTACCAAACCAAACCATAAGAGATGATCGGTTGGAAAAACTCCTTCCCTTATACATAGAGGTAAAAGGTTTGATCTTCATCCTCTTCCAAGGTCGAAAGTTCTTCCTCTATAAAATAGAAGGTAAAATAAGGTTTAATCCTCATCCTTTACAAGGTCGGGAGGTCCTTGTAAAACGGTCTCGTCCTACCTTCGGGTAGAGTAATGTTTGTCTACATCCCACCTCCCTCCATTACATTATGAAAAACGGGATTGATACCTTAATTTTTTTTAACCATAGTAGAGATGATTGGCTCTATATACTATTGTTAGAAGACATTCAAGGCTCGATTGATTACACACAAAAAAAAAAGAAAAAACAAAGTTACGATCCAGCTACCTTGTACGGTTTACGGTTTAACATTCAAAATCAAATGAAACAAAACATAACCCTGTAACATTGCTAAATGTTGTAACAACTGAATCAAAACTGTCGAGTACATATAAGATACTAGTAAAATACACAAGGCAGCCATGGTTTCAAAAAACCCTTAATTTGGCCTATACTAAACCTCACCACTAAATCTCAAAATAAATTTAATACTTTGGTACAGCTGATTAATCTGAGCGAAAATTCCATCATTGGTTAGTTTCCGTAACAGAAACAAACCATATCTTTAACGCTTTAGCATCACTATCATCTTCTTTGATCATCTAGAAGATGTCGAGTTACCTGCATATAGGAATACGACTTTGCTTGAGTTGCTTGATTTCACGATCCATAACTTCTATTGGTTCTTCTACAAAGTTGAGCTTGTCGTCGAGTTGAAGTTCTTTTATTGGAATAACGAGAGATTCGTCGGATAAGCACTTCTTGAGATTAGAAATGTGGAAAGTATTGTGGATATTACTAAGCTCTTCAGGAAGCTCTAGTTTGTACGCCACTGGGCCAATTCGTTTTGAATGGTCCAATATATCAGGGATTAAGCTTCCCTCGTTTTCCAAATCGAAAGATACCCTTACGGGGTGATACTTTCAACATAACACGATCGCCAACTTGAAATTCTAAAGGCTTCCGTCTTATATTGGCATAACTTCTTTGTCGATCTCTTGCAGCTTGCAAGTGTTGACGAATTTGTATGATCTTTTCAGTGGTTTCTTGAATTATTTCTGGTCCTGTGAGTTGAGAATCTCCAACTTCGGCCCAACAAACAGGTGATCTACACTTTCGTCCATAAAGTGCTTCGAATGGTGCTGCCTTGATACTGGCATGATAAACTATATTGTATGAATTTCTACCAATGTAAATGTTTTATCCATCCTTTCTCGAAATCTATAACACAAGCTCGTAGCATGTCTTTGAGTGTTTGGATGGTTCTTTCACTTTGTCCATTGGTTTTAGGGTGATATGTTGTACTCGTGTCTAATTGAGTACCTAAAGCATTTTGCAATGACTGCCAGAATCTGGATGTGAAATGACTGTCACGATCCGAGATGATAAAGATTGGTACGCTATGTCGAGAGACTATTTCTCTTGTTGTATTGTAAGCTGTAAAGAGTTTCCATACTATCAGTCGCTCGAATGGGAATGAAATGCGCTGACTTGGTAAGACGATCGACAATGACCCAGATGGCATCATGTCCAGTTGAGGTTTTGGGTAGCTTTGTGACGAAATCCATTGTTATCCTTTCCCATTTCCACATAGGAATTTCCGGTTGTACCAATAAGCCGGATGGCTTTTGACATTCTGCTTTAACTCTAGAACATGTCAAACACTTGCTAACATATTCTATAATGATTGCCTTCATGTTAGGCCACCAATAGAGTTTCTTTAAGTCGTGGTACATCTTATCAGAACCCGGGTGAATAGAATATTTGGATTTATGAGACTCGTGCATGATTAAGTCTCTTAAACCGCCAAAAAGTGGTAACCAGCTTCGGTTTTTGATACAACGAGTTCCATCAGGACGAATTTCAAATGATTTGTCCATTCCTCTTAGGTTCTCGCTTTTGACATTTTCTTCTTTGAGGGCTTCATTTTGGGCTTCGAGGATTTGAGATGGTAATTTTGGATGAACGGTTAAGATTAATGCTCGAACTCGAAGAGGTTTGATTCGTTTCTTTCGACTTAAGGCATCTGCCACAACATTTGCCTTCCCGGATGTTAAAAAAATTTCACAATCATTATTATCGCGAGTAGTATCTATCCATCGGAGTTGCCTCATATTCAATTCTGTTTGACAATAAGAATAGTTGAAGGCTTTTTGTGGGGAATCCAGTGAAAAACTGTTAACTTTTGTACCGTATAGTAGTGTTCTACAGATTTTAAGAGCGAATATTTACAGCTCCTAATTCCAGATCGTGGTGTAGTTATTGTTTTCTTCATGAGGTTTTTTTGATTGTCGAGAATGCATAAGCAATTGACTTTTGTCTCGTCTCTTGACATTAGTTACAGCTCCTAACCCTTGAGGTTGACTTCACAGTAATCGACATAAAATCATCGTTTTCTTCTGGTAATGCTAAGATTGGTGCTTCACAGAGTTTTTGTTTAAGGAGTTGAAAAGATGATTCTTGTTCTTCGTTCTAGACATAATTCTTGTTCTTTTGGGTTATTTTAGTCAAAGGCTTTGCTAATCTTTGAAAAAAAACCTTCGATAACTCTTCAGGTAATAGTCGGCGAGTCCTAAGAATTGACGTACTTCTGTGGGTTTAGTGGAGATGTCAATTCTTAAACGGCTTTCAATTCTTGGCAGGGTCACATGAAGTCTTGATTATCGATGAGATGACCCAAGAAATTGCTCGTTATGTATCCAGAAATCACATTTAGAGAAATTGGCATACAATTTCTCTTTTCGGAGATAATTCCAAGGATTATTTCTGATGAGTATGATTGACATGTTCTTCTTGTTGCGAGAATAGATATGCATATCATCGATATCACATAATTACGAATTTATCAGATATGGTTTTCAAACACGATTCATGAGATCATACGAACTACGAAGGTGGCATTTGTTAACCATAAAATGGAATGCTTGAAAGCCATAGTGTTAACGTTATATCGTTCTGAAAGCATATTTAGGAAATATCTCTTTCCTTACTCCAGTGTTGCATAACCTGATCTTAGTCGATTTGTTGAATTAAACGCATTTTTTTTAAACATTGAAGTTGATCGAATAAGTCATCGATCCCTGGGCACATGGGTAACGTTTCCTTTATAGTAGTTTTTCAATTCTCGTTGGTAATCATACACTTTTCTGAAAAGATCCGTCTTTTTTTTCAACTAAATTAAGACAGGAGCTTCCCCAAGGCGTTGTACTTGTCGAATGGAATGAAACCCTCGGGTCGGTTAGTTCTTGAGTTGATTAGACTATCTTGATTTATGAAAGGAGCTAATCTATAAGGTGTTGAGCTATTAGGTGCTGCCTCGAGGATTAGTCGATTTGGAATTCTACTTGGCGAACGGGGAGGGATACCTTGGGTGGATCTTCAGGATTGGACATCTGGGAATTTCTTTGACCACATGAAGGAATGTCTTCAGTCTTTTCTTGTCAGCTTTCTTCTCCACAATTGGGATATAAAAACTTTACACACCTCGGGATATATTACTTTTTCGGTTTTTATACTGGATATGAGATTTAGTCGAGTTTTTGCTTCGATCAACTCGAATGATTAGAGTCTTACGTTCGATTGGAATTGTGAACAACTTTCTGTCACGAGAATTTGGCACGATATTGGATAAAACAGTCCCCATACCATTGGACTTACGTTCAAAAACTACTAAGTTTAAATTGGGAATTGAGGTCGATTCAAAAAGGTTTGATTTAGAAAGTTAGTGGGTGTAGCCTTTTAATAAAACAGTTTTGTTTGTGCTTACCTAATAGTTTCCGTCAGCCATTTCGATATTATAAAAGGTATCTATTTGTAATTGACGGATATTTAGCATAGAGGCAAAAGCGATAAGGATATAAAGCTTCTATCAGCTCCGGACAATTAAATATTACCTGACTAAATGCTGTTTTAGGAGAAACTTTACCCGTAAACAACATTTTAGGGTCTTGTTGGGCATTCTTATCTCTCAGTATGTAGGCTCTTCCTTGGGCATTAATGTTGGTCTTTTGGCACTAATTTGTGTAGTGTCCTTTCTCCCACAGGCATGGCAATACCACTGTCTCTTGGGATGTTGATTAATTCCGGTGGGTTGGTTTCTGTGCTTTGGATAGTTCTTGCTCTAGATGGCCATTCTGTTGCAATTATTACACTACAGTACAGGGTCGGATGTTTTCATGTGATGGTAATTGCACCTTTTACACAGAGGGAGATCTCCGGAATACATAACGTTCTTGATGAAGTAACAGCCTTAGGCATAATGCTTCTTGCCTTCGGTTTGTTGTCGTCGATTATTGTAAGATTGTTGGTGTTGCAATAATAGCTGAGGGAATTGTTGTTGAATTTCTTAAAATATGTCGTCACTCTTTCTTCTTGTTGTCGTTTGATTACCTGCATTGGAACATGGCTTAAGTTACTTGATCCATTTAGCCTTTGGGCTATGTTTAATGGCTCCTCTAAAGTTTGAGGTTTAGAGGCAGTAGTAAATTTCCTTCAATGCTTCGAGGTAGTCTCCGATGTAAAGTTTCCAAGAGTTTGTCGTTGTTTGGAACCTGTTTGGACATAGAACGTTATTCATGGATCTTCTAACATATGGTTTAAGATCATTCCATTTAAATCAGATTGTAAAGTTCTTCTTCCATTTTTCTGATACTCATTCGGGGACAATACTTGTTCGTCAGATGCTTTTTACTCTGTCCGGGTATTTGATTGGCTTGCTCTTATTCCCATCGGCTGGGCATAAGCATTCCACCAGGAATAAGGCATCGTCAGTTAAGAGTACTTGTAGCAAAAGTTACTTTGTTTTCTTCAGCAACATCTGCTACGATGGAGAATACTGATTCGTTACGTTTCAAACCATGGAATAAGAACTATTGCTCCTTCTGCTCTATTAATGTAGAAGGTTGACAAACTATGAACTCTTTGTAGTTTCACATTTTCACTGCAGGAGTTCCAGTAGGACTGTGTTCCTGTCTGGGATTACTAGCACTTGCCATGGTCGTGCTTGAGCTTCTTGAGCTGAGGTGAACACTAACAGATACTAACTTTCTATGGCATCTTGAGTCATAGATGGGGTTTCCGTTGTTGATGCTCTTTTTGGAGGCATTCTACCAACTAACAAGATAAACACGTAATAAGAATGACTATCACATGTTATAATGCTTGTTTTCTTTTAAATGATTAAGCTGAATGCTTATTATTGAAATGCTTATGGATTAAATGCTTATTTAAGCATTTTTAACAATGGTGATATCTAAAGGTTATGGTATGATGATGAATGTACGATGGATAAATGAATGATGAATAATGATGAGATAAATAAAGTGGTAAGGACAACAAGGTAGATAACGGGATTGCCTTTGTATTTAAGAAAAAACGTGCTTGTATATACATAGTCAAGATTTGACAAGTGGTTTTATTGATACCACACATCACGTGGCTAGGTTAAAGCTAAAGACTGGAATTTAAACTAGAAACTAGAAACTAGATGATCACTTAATGCGAATCTAGAGTTCGATGTAGGAGTTCATGAGTTTTTCTATGTCTTCTTGGTGACGAGTTTCCATATCATTGATGACTTCTGCCTTTGCCGGATTTCTATAGCGAGCTAAGGGATCTTCTGGTTGTTCCTATTTGCTTTCTCCGGAGTTTAGTGATTGAGTATAGGTTGCTGGAGTTCTGCTGCTAAGGCGTCAAAATCATGTTGGATGATTATTGTTCCTTTACCGAGACCTTCGATGCTTTTGGTTTTAATCTGTTCAAAACGTTCAGGGAGGGATTTCTTCTAAATAACATTGGATACCCTGAATTTACTCTTCATGATGTTTGATAGCTGATTTCGGATGTTTTCACCAATCTCAGTGCTTGAGGTTGGATGGGGTAGATGGAGATATCTGCATTGGTGAAAGAAGTCCTTCTGGGAGAAAGTACTCTTGATGGTTAGGTGGTATGATAATTGGAGACGGGATTGGTGACTTTTCAGTATAGAAAGCTTGTAAGGCTTTCATGTAAGGATCATCGGGAAATAACGAAAGGGTCGGTGAAGTTAGCGGGACAATTCCAAATGTATTGGAAGCACTGGAGTAAGTTTTCCCTGGAGAGGTCGGGATATAATCCGGTGAAGCCGGGGGAACATAGTTTGGGAAATTAGAAGAAAAGACATCCTCCAAATTTGCAGTAGGATGGTCGGGGGAAGACATCGTTCTGCTTAACAACCCAGTAGTAAATAACATAAGTTATTTATTTAGTAATATAATAGTTATGTAACTTTACATACCATTCCGGGAGATATAGCGGCACGGAGGACTTTCTTGGATGGAAAAAGAAAAGTAGTTATAGTTAAGGTTTTAACCTTGTTCTCATATAACGTAGGCTTCTTGATTCACAATTCTGTTACACCCCATTTTTACATATAGTAGAGGAAGCTAATCTGGGTTTTAATCTTCAAAGGTCTTACAACAGTCTATATCATAGTAAACGAATCAAAAAAAAGAGTAGTTTATGAAAAAGTTATCATTTCATTATTTCTTTAGAGTGAGTTTTACAACGGAGGGTTCCAAATATCTATTAAATAAATGTTTGAATGATACGAGTTTTTTCCATTGTCATGTCCTCGCCATATCCGTGCCATTAGTTAATGAGATAAAACATGCTAAAATGTTAACACAAAGGTTGAGAGAAATCCATAGGTTTAAAGTAATATAATATGAATGCAAATATGATATTGGGTTTTCGTTGATATATCGCCCCAGGGTTAGTGGAAAACATAATTTATTATTGCCATTAGCTCATGAATCCGATGCCTTAGGTTATAATGATAATATTGCCCCTGCGGGCACCTTTGCCAAAATACCCGCGTGATTTCTAATGATGTGCAATTGGTTACACGTAACTGGGTACACCAACGGGGAGTCCAGCCCAAATAGATCTATTCACATCATTCGCGCTTTACTACGTGAGTGTAATTAAGGTTATGAGTATGGGGAGACTTTAAAGGCAAAGCAGTTACTTAGGCAATAGTAAATTGAAATAGCATGTAGAAATAATTGCATTCATGTTTATAGCATGTATCCCCCTCGCGGGTTTATAAAATGATTGAAATGCGAGGCTATGAACTCACCTGAACAGTTATAGGGAAATTGATAGCTAATGTATAGGGAATGAAAGTAACGGATTTCAACTCGGACAAACCACCAGACAACCTGGGTTAATATACGAAAGTCATAGTTTGATTGTATTATAAGTTTTTGGATATCGATGTTGGGTTTTGATATAAAATTTCATAACACCGTTGGGCCATCATAGTTTTAGAAGTCGTTAGTAAACATTTTGTGGAGCTAGGGCACTTTAAATCGTAAACCACAAACTCAGAAGAACGTCTGCTAGTACCAAGATGAAACTTCTTTATATGAATCTCCCTATTTGTGGTTTGATATGGATCCGGGACATTGATTTTGAATGCACATCGATGATGAAGATTAAGGATTATAACATAAGAAAAGTTTAAGCATTTTATTTAAATATCTAGAGATGTTAGCTGAGGAGCGTTAATTAAAGTTATGTCTGGTAATGTTTTGAATATGATTTTATACTTTTTCAAAATGTTACATTTTAGACCCTGAGGTTTGGAAAATTGCAAGTAGACCCCTAGGGTTTGCATTTTTACGACTTTGGTCCTTCACTTTATTGAATATACCTAGTAAACCTTATTACTTTAAAAAGTGACATAATAGACCCTATAGTTTATAACTCTTTAATAAATTGACACATTTAGTCCTTTTAGTTTAACAATGTTTCTGAAATTTTATGATATATTTACCCCTTGCATGCATTTAATTCAAAAACAAGTCCAAATTGCCATGCAAGCTTAATTTAACATTTCAATAGTCATTTATAAGTTATAATAAACTAAAATATGAAGATTTAACACAACATAAGTTTAATTTAACGATTCGTTAAGTTAAAAGGTAAAACAGGTCAAATTAGGGTTTCAAAATGAAAACGCGCGGGTTTTAAGGTCAAATTCTCTTATGACTTATCAAAGCACTTATTTTAACATTATATAAGCTTATTAGGATATATTATAACAATAGTTTACAAGTTTAGCTCAGAGTTTAATTAAAAACATGAAATTAGGGTTTCGGGTGTGTACGGTTTTGGGAGTCAAAAAGGCATAACCTTAGGTTTTTGAGTTCTAAGCTTATTTATAATTTTAGCAAGAACATATGAACATTATGACGTTATGAAAGCAGAACATAAGATTAGGAACCTGGTTTGAGCTTATAGCATGGAAACGGGTCAGAATCGGGACTTTCGGCTTCGTACGGCTAGAGTAACGACTCTCGGGCTTCGTTTCTTGGTTTCTTTTGCTTCCTTTCTGTACTTGAGACTTCTTAGATCTGTAGAATTCTTATTGAGAAGGAAAGGGAGTTGCTTACTTTGAAGGGTTTTATAGAGGAGGAAGTGGGGGATGAAGAAAAATGAACAAGGATGGCTTCTATTTATACCCATTTTCAAGAGTGGTGAGCAATCAATGTTATGAGGTGCGATTTACTTTGGTTCGTCAAAATGGAAGTGTGTTATTATATCTGTTTTTATGTCTTTAGAATTTAATTTCTTTTCAATCGTCTCTAGAGTCCCAAAGCTTATTAGGTAAATGTTCTTATGTCTGATTTTTTTTCTTCAGATTCTCGAAGAACGTCAGCATAGGTACATGTTTTAGTTTTAGCGCCAATTGTCTACATTATTAGGCGTTTGTGGGGCGCGTTGCAGTTTTCCGTATACTTGACACAATGATTTTGTAAAACTAATTTATGTGGTAGTTGTTTGCCACAGATGGTTTAGTGACCTATTTAGTCTTCTATTTATCGCGATAAAAAATGTAATGCCTAAAATGCGATCGTGCTTAGATCCCGATATGGCGCCTCATCCTGGCAAGAAATATTGTAGGTCCATTTAATGATCATTGTCTTTTGTACTTAGGTTATCCGCGATGGTGTTGGAGTGAGGAGGATGGAAGAAATTGATGTAGAAGTTCTTTTTGATGCTTGGAAGAAAATTTATGTTATGAACTCTCTCGTTTCACGTGCTACCTCTAGAAGCTACATGATCGAGTTGGTTATTAATGGTCCATTTAGCATACAAATGAGGAGTAAAGAACAGAAATCCATATTTACATGTTACCTTGTTCTTTTCCTTTCTCTTGTCGTAAAGCATTCGTTTAAGGTAATTTGCTCATACTTTCAGAAGCAAAAGTAAGGTCAGTTTAATTTAAAAGAAGCGATGATAAAGAAATCATAAAGTGTCGTAACCGAAATTAGCTTGAGTTTCGTAAGGCACCTTACTAAGTTAGTGCATTTCACGTATATGTCATTTTTAAAACATATTTTCTCCAGCTACTCAGTCATTGTTGTTTTTAATTAAGGGTATGCAAGATACGCGAAATGGTTGTGAAAAGCCGGTTAAGAATGCTAGAAGTAAGAGGTATGGTTTATGTTTGTTTTATTTGTTTTTGTTTTGTGCAAAAGGTATGTCAACTATGTTTTTTATGTTTTGGGTTATGTGTGCAGACTGTAATTTCCTCTAATTATGTATAAAGACTTCATTCAGCTCTTACATGACACTTACCATGGATGATTTTCCGGTATGACTAAATATAGGTTTGTTAAAGTATGCTATTTATTGCCTTGGCTGATTATTTTTTACTGACATTTACATTCACCATTCTTTTTCTCTAAACTATTAGTAAAGTTTATATCTAAACAACAAATGTTTTTTTAACCAATCTAGCACCTAAAGTACTCTGTAATTTTATTATTGTTGTTACGTTTTCTAAAATTAGTAATGGGGAACTGTTTCGTTGATTGGATAAATTTATATATTGCTAAATGTTGATCCCAACTCAAGATCTATTCTTTAGCTTGTAAAGATTATGTTACTTTGGATAAATCTAAAACAACAATGGTAGAAACTTTGTGAATACTAAAGAGTATGCGGAATCTACTCTTTAATACTTAGAAGAAATATCAATAAAACAGTAAACTTGAATGAACAATGATATAACCAAAAAGCTTCAATATTAAATAATACGAGTACTCTGTCTAGTACTAGGGTTTACAACCTTGAAGCTATGCATGCAACTCTATGAATATGTATATGATAACCATAACCTAGGATCTCCTTTTATACACCAAGGAGTCCTTTACAAGATAACTACAAATCTTTGAAGATACTCAAGATCTTCTATAATTCTAATCATATACATATCTTTCTAACTTTATAAGATATACACTTTGAATAAGTCCATACATATCTCTTCACACGTCTTTATCTTCATGCAGTCATTATCTTCTTCTGGCAGTCTTAAGTCTTTAGCAGTATTAAGTTCTCTTCAGCAGTATTAAGTTAGTACTGGCAGTACTAACTTTTACACTAGCAGTACTAATCAGTTAGTACTGGTAGTTATAATCTGAGCAGTACAAACTTTTACTCTTGGCAGTACTAAGTGTAAAGACTTTTAATTCCCAACAATCCTCCCCTAAACTTGTGATTTACCTCCAAATCATCAAGTTTCTTTGAATTAAAACTTTGGGCTCTGAGAGGATTCTTTCAAACACTTTAATGCCTTGGTCTGTTTGCTAGTATGAAGATTTTCCTTAAAAGCTCATCTGCCATCTCTGAATGTTGATCCACTTGCAGCTTGTTAACCAACATCAACATTGGAAGTCCTCTTGTCATTGGATAATCTTTCTCAACTAGCATAAAAATATCCAATCCTGTCTCTATAGACACATGATGAACACCATATGTATCATATAATTTCCATGTTAATGGCTCATGCATATATCTTTGAAGTTCCAAAAGGTCATCAGTATCATGTTCAAACAACCTCTTCAATTTAACCCATAATGCTTTTTCTTTGTCATCAGTAGGTTCTGTTGAACTGAATCTTTCTCTAACCAAATCCCAAAGTTTCACTAGATCATCTCTGTTAAAATTCTTTAGCATATCTTCAAAGAATTGATATACCTCTGTATGATCACCCACTCTGATGATTTTCCAGTATTTTCTTGAATCTTTAGTGTAAACCTCCGAGTTAATGATTGGGTATTTGGTTTGTAGGGCTTCAACATTCATCCCTTCTTCTAGAACTATGATTATTAACTGTTGCAGTTGTTCTTGAGACAGTTTATCTGATTCTTTATCTTTTGATTCTTCAGCTGGTTCTGATCATTCTCCTATCTTTTGTCTCTTTGAACTTTCTTGATTAAGTTCTTGTTCTGCATCTCTCTTTGAGCTTCCAACTACAACTTTAGAAACTATATCATCACTTTCCATTGGAGTAAAAGTATTTACCCTCTTCATTGTAATCTCAAATAACTCCTTGATCTCATCAAAGGAAAGTTTCTTCAATTGTTGTAGAGTGTGACTTCCCATATGCTTGATATAATTACACATGTAAGTCCTTCGTTGAGCTTGAGTCATGGGCTTGTTCCTTCTTTGTTCAGCTCTTTGTTGGGAAAATTTTCTCTTTCTTTCATTGGTAAGCTCTATGAGTAATCTTGCCTTGTCAGCTTTAGAATATCCTTCTCTTTCTTGTGCTTGTAGCCTGAGTGCTAACTCTTCATCAGCTTCAATTTGAGCCTGAATGTTATCCCATTCTTCAGTATTAAAAGTGCTAGCTTCTTCTTGAACTCTGGCTATCCTTTGCCTTTCTTCTTCATCAAGTTGTTCTTGCAATCTTAGAGCTTCTTCTAACCCAAGTCTTTTTTGCTCTAGTTGTAACTTTGTCTTCTTCTGAACAGGTTTAGCTTTTTTCATAATAGCTTTGACTTTATCTTTTCTCTTTGCCGCACTTCTTATGATGTATACTAAACTTTCAGCAACAGTTCTAACTTCAGGGCTAGCAGTACTAACTTCTGGACCAGCAATACTAACTGGTACATTAGCAGTACTAATATCAGGCTCAGCAGTATAATTTTCTTCAGGAGCAATAAACTCAAAATCAAGTTCCAAATCATACTCTTGCCTCCCCTGAGTCTGTGCACACATCTGTACTAGAGTAATTCCCTCATCTTTATCAATCTGAGCAATCTTCCTCCCCTGTTTGGAAGGATCCTCTTAAGAATCTTCATCATTAGAAATTACAATTTTGGCTCTTCTTCTAGATTTGCTTGACTTGACTTTGTGCTCTAACTTCTTTACTTTCATGATGAGCATAGTGTAAGCATTACCATATACCTTTTTAGTTTGCTTCAAATCGACCTCCAAGCTCGCCACTTTTGTTGATAATTATGTACATAGAACCGTTAATTCATTAAGTGTCATACTTCCCTCATTACTTCCAGGTGTATGACCTCTTGGGAGAGGTAAATCATAGGGCATGTTAGCAGCCTCTTCTGCCACATGGGTTGTTTGCATATATGGTGGTGAATTTGGTAGTTGTGAGGTGGATGGAGCACTGATGGGTGTGTGATGGGACTTAACTGGGATTGTGGATCCTTTACCCTGTGAAATCTGACCCTGAACAAGCATTGTTTGAAACAATGGAGTGTCCACCCCAGTATATCCCTTTCAAGCCCTCTTTTACTTGTTAAAAAAGATTTGTATAAATCTTGGATATAAAAAAAATTTAGACTTACTTTCCAGGTTTTTTACCATGCCATCAAAAATCAATTTGGAAAAATTAAAGGTTCTGTTTGTGGCTAAGCAAATGATAGCAGTTGCTATATTGCTACTAAATTGTTCCCAAGCAGTTTTCTTAGAACTTAAACAGTAAAGGATGGTATGAATCAAAAATTTCCACTTTGAGGAGAAGTGTCCCTTTTGAAAAGTTAATTTATCAGAGTTGGACACATACCCCATTAGAGCAAGTTGCTCAAAAATATCCGTAGTAGGCAAAGTGTTAATACTATCAGAATATTCTAACTTAAGATGTCTTCTAATAGATGCCTCAAAAACAACCTTGACTTTCTCATATATTGTTGCAGTGATTTCCATGTCTCCATTCTCAAGTGTGCTAGCAGAAGCAGTATGCAAAACTGTTCTATGAGAGAAACATAGATAGTGGGATTTTCAATGAGAGCATACTTAATGTGACATGTATTTAGAAAATCCACTATCTGATGAAAACCTTCACTTCCTTCAGACTTTTGTAAGTAAGCAACCATGTTGTGCTTGTCGTAGAAATCCAAATTGGCCATTTGATTAAGGAAGTTAGATTAGGGTTTTGGGATTTGTTTGTATATGAGAGTGTGTGAGCTTAGAAAAGTTAATTGAGATTATGTATAGAGCACTTAGGGTTTTGATTTGACCAACTAAATGAAATTTGTTCTTATCTTGAAGAAAGCTTATGAGTTTATAAAAAGATCAAGACTTCTCAAAATTAGTCAAACCTATAAGCTTAGTAGTTGGCGGAAATTTTGCAACGGCTATATTTAATTAAGGAAATTCTATTATGCCTCAAACAGTACTAACGGTCACCCACCGGTACTAATTTTAGCCTAGCAGTACTAACTTTAAGCCTAGCCGTATTAACTTGACCCAGCAGTATTAAGATATGCCTGACAGTACTAACTTAATACTGGCAGTGTTAAGTTTATGCCTAGCAGTATCTACTCTAATTCTGTTCCAACAAGCATTGCCATCATAAATTTTGATTCTCACAATCTCTCTTTCTGTTTTTCAGTTCACTAAATCTCTCATTTCTTTTTCTCACCAATTCACTCTTTCTGTTTTTATCACACAATTCTCTTTCTATTTTTTAGCTCACTATATCTGTCTTTTCTTTTTCTCACCAATTCAGACAGTTTTGTACAATGTTCCATCAATGCCATTAGTTTCATACGGTCCTTCCCACTTCCAAGTGTGTTATCTCTTGAGAGAGGTGGATCAATGGACTATTTATATGTAGTCTCAAACCTAGTTTGAGCATCTACACCCCCTAATATGGTATCTTGGCACCTAGGACCACTACCTGAACTAGTTACCTAAGGACTTGGCTCATTAAGTATTGCCATGGATTAGGTCCTATTGTTGTTACCACTGTCCTGCTCTACTTCTAATCTAGAAGCAGTAGTGGCAGCCCTTTCTATTCTGTCACCTAACTCCTTATGGACAACCTCATCATCAACTTTTTCAGGGGGACCACTAGACTGAGGTATCTTTGTGTCCTAACCTCTTTTGATTTGCCTAGGTGTTTGACACATCACACACCTTTGTTTGATGTTACATGTCCTTCCATTCATTCTTGATAGTATGTTGACATTATTAGCCTCCCCTCTATTCAATACCAGATACTCAATATGCCTAGCCTGTAAATATTAGTCCAAAACCAAGAATACACAATCTAAAGTATTTTCTTGTTTAACAATATTAATTATGACTAACAGTTTTAACAAGCAGTCTTAAGTATAACTAGCAGTACTAATTATACTTAGCAGTACTAATTGACAAAACTAACAGTACTAATCCTGTACAAACATTACAAAGACACAAAGAGATTAAAATTCTAAGGATTTAGCATTCCAATACTTGCAACCAAGTACTAAAACCTTCCAACATCTAAAGCTTTTGTAAGTAAGTCTGCAAAATTGTGATCTGTGTGGATTTTAACCACTTGAATTAACTTTTTATCATAGCAGTCTCTTATAAAATGATATCTAATCTCAATGTGTTTTGTTTTAGTATGTGAAACAGGATTCTTAACAATACATATAGTACTGTTATTGTCAATATTAATCATGGTGTGCATAAAATTATACCCATAATCCAGCATTTGATTCTGAATCCATAGTACTTGCCCACATCAACTAGCAGCAGCCACATATTCAGCTTCAGTAGAGGAGGTGGCAACCACAGTTTGCTTCTTGCACTGCCATGATATCAATCTGCACCCTAGGAACTGACAACCTCCTGTTGTTGATTTCCTATCTAAGCTTGCTCCAGCATAGTCACTATCAGAATATGCCACCAGATCAAAGGGAGAATTTCTAGGATACCAAAGGCCCAGTTTAGGTTGGCCTTTTAGATACCTAAAAATCCTTTTCACAGCATGTGAGTGTGAAACTTTAGGTGTAACTTGGAATCTGGCACATGCACATACTGCAAACATAATGTCTGGTCTAGATGATGTAAGATACATCAATGATCCAATCATTGATCTGTAGAGATGAACATCAACATCATCACCATCTGAGTCCTTAAGCAAAGGCTTTTTTGTATCTATTGGGGTGCTAGCTGTCCTGACATCTGTGAAACCAAACTTCCTTAATATCTTAGCTACATATTTATCCTAACTGATAAATATCCCATCTTCTCTTTGCATTACTTGCAAACCTAAGAAGAAATTGAGTTCTCTCATAGAACTCATCTAAAACTTATCATGCATCAGTTTTTCAAATTAAGTACACAACTCCTTATTTATAGAGCCAAAGATAATGTCATCAACATAGACATGTACAAGCAAAATATCTCCTTTTTGCTTCTTGATAAATAAGGTCTGATCTATCTTTCCTCTTTGAAACCTATTGTTCAATAAATCTTGGCTAAGGTTCCATACCAGGCTCTTAGAGCTTGATGCAAACCATACAGTGCTTTCACCACCTTGTAAACTTTGTCAGGATAGTCAGGATCTTTAAATCCTAGAGGTTGACACACATATACCTCCTCTTTAATTGTACCATAAAGGAAAGCACTCTTCACATCCATCTGATATACCATGAAGCTCATAAATGAAGCATAAGCTAAGAACAACCTTATTGCCTCAGTTCTAGCCACAAGAGCAAAAACTTCATCATAATCTATACCTTCTTCTTGAGTATATCCCTGGGTAACTAGCCTTACTTTTTTCCTTGTTACTATGCCTCTCTCATTTTTCTTGTTCCTAAATATCCATTTTGTACCAATAGCTCTCTTACCTTTAGGCAAATCCACTAGTATCCAAAACTTTTGTAGTTTAAACTGTAAAAGCTCCTCCTACATTGCTTCTACCCAAGCTTTAGAGCTTTGGCAATTCTGTTTGGTTCTTCCTGGGATATGAAACAAGCAAACAGACAAGTATGAAGGTTTTCATGAGTTTTCCCTTCATAAACAGCACTAATGAACCCATGTTCATTTGTATTCTTTATCATTCCCATTGTTTGTACACCAGATTGTGTATCACCAATCACAAGATTAAGTGAATGATCTTTATGGATTCTTGTATTTGGAGTAGTAGGAACTTGATATGAGGTAGTAAGGTTGCTCATATCTATTTCTGTTTCATCACTAAATAAATCAGCATGTGTGGCTTCAAGTGTAGCACTTCTTCCCAAAGAAAACATGTCAGATACATTTTGAGAGTGATTTGACCTTGTAGTAATAACTGTTGGACTAACAGTATTAATATTTAGAGTACTGCTTTCAGGTTGCTCTTGATCACTAAATCCACTTGCTTTACTTACACCTTCATCATCCTTCTTTTCAGCATTACTAGAAGGTTGTGGTTCATCATTACTAGAATTCTTTGAAGAAGAATCAAACATTGAACCATCTTTCCACAGAGGCATCACAATGTAGTCTTGGCTAAATTCAGTCTCCTTGCTGGTGTGACCTGCACCATTACTTTCTTCTGAACCTGCAAAATCATTAGAGTTTGTACCTCCAACAACTGGCACATAATTCATTGATTTTGTTAGACTATCAATATCAAACAGCCACTTTGGACCATCACCTGTAATAATAGGTTTATTCTCCAAGAACCTAATGTGCAAGTTTTCTTCTACTTTCTTGGTTCTAATGTTGTATACTCTAAAAGCCTTACTAGTCAATGAGTATCCAATAATGAAACCATCATCAGATTTTCCATCAAACTTGCCAAGATGATCTAAGGTATTAAGAATGGTAACATGACATCCAAATGGTCTCATGAAGCTTAGAGTAGGAGTTCTACCTCTAAACAATTCATAAGGGGTCTTGTTATAAGGCTTAACTATAATTACCCTATTCTGCACATAGCAAGCAGTATTAACCGCTTCAGCCCAAAATGTAGTAGGTAACTTAAAGTCAGCTAACATAGTTCTAGCAGCCTTAATTAGTGTCCTATTTCTCCTTTCAGTAACACCATTTTGCTGAGGAGTTTTAGCTACACTTAATTCCCTCTTAATGCCTTTCTTTTCACAAAACTCATTCATAACTCTATTCTTAAACTCTGTCTCATTGTCACATCTGATTATTTTTACTTTCTTATCAACTATATTTTCTATCTCAGTTATAAAGTTCTTAAGGATGTCACTAGTCTCATCCTTAGAGGCTAAAAAGAAAACCCAAATGAATCTGCTATAATCATCAGTGACCACAAGACAATATTTCTTATTCATTAAGTTGCTCACAAAAGTTGGACCAAACAAGTCTATATGCAACATGAATAAAGGCTGAGTAACAGAGTTATGGATCTTAGACTTACAAGAGGCTTTGTATTGTTTTCCCTTAAGGAAAGCAACACAAGTTTGGTCATTTTCAAAACATTTTGCAGGTAATCCCCTCACAAGATTATCCTTGACAAGTTTATTTATAGATTTAAAGTTTATATGACTAAGCCTCCTATGCCATAGCATTGATTCATCAAGTGTGGCCTTTGTAACAAGACATGTTAAGCTCTCTTTAGGAACAATATTTTCATATCAACATTGTACATGTTGTTCTTTCTAGGAACTTTAAGTAAAACCTAACTTTCATTAGGTAACTTAAAATCAGGAGACAAAACAAAACATGCAATGTCAGTAAAAAGAACACTGTTCTTTTTGTCACACATCTGTGAGACACTAAAAAGGTTAAACTGTAACTCCTTGACAAAGTACACATCCTCAAAATCAAGCTTACCAGTTTTAAGAGTTCCTTTACCAGTAATTCTTCCTCCTCTGGCTCCTCCCCCAAAGGTAACATATCCTCCATCAAATTCCTTGAAGTCTGAGAGATAGGACATGTTGCCTGTCATGTGCCTAGAGCATCCACTATCAACATATCCTTGATCTTCTTTTTGTGAATGACCCTGCACATAAAGATAAGGAAATTAGTTTCCTTTGGGGACCCAAGCCATCACTGACTTGGATCTGCCTCGTGCATCAATATAATTTTGTCTCTTGAAAGTAATTGATGCACTGTTAAGTTTGGTAGGTCTCCAAACCCAACATGCTGAGGCCTTAACAGCATTAACCTGATTTGCCCTGACAGCATTAACTACTGCTGAAGTTGGCCTAGCAGTATTAACTGCTTTTGGCTTAGCAGTATAAACTTTTTCCTTAGCAGTATTAACTTTTTGGTTAAAGTTTTTGTTAGTTAATGTTGTTCTTGATTGATAGGGCCTCTTTACAGTTGATTGTGCTAATTTTGAAAAACATGACATTGGTCTAGCTCTATAAACTGTAGTTTTGGGATGAGCAGTATTAACAGGCCTAGCAGTATTAAGTGGTTTTAGGCCAGTTTTCATTAAAACTGCTCTGGGAGTCATGTTCCTGTGAGAGTTAGGGTGAGCCTTTTTAGCAGAATAGTTATAATTTACCCTTGTATAATTATTCCCATTTACCATCCCTTCCCTTTGATGGTAATTGCAGTGAGCCTGCACATGGTCAAAGCTTCCACAAACAAAACATGCTTTATTATACATCACAAAATCACCTCCTAGCTGTTGGGATTTAAGATTATTCCAGTTTCTTTGATTCCCCCTAGGTTTTTGTGATCTATACATCTTTGCATACTTAACTGGTTTCCTAGCTGGTTTTTCTTGTTGTTTAACAGATTCTATCTTAGTAGGAAAAACAGTTTGCTTCTCTTTTTCTGACACCAACTTCTTACCCAATGGGGCATCAAGAGTTTTCTTAACCTCATTAGAGGTATCTTTACAGACACTCTTACTGGCCTTAGGTCCATAGCCTTCAAACACAGGTTGTTGAAACTCTTCAAGACTAAAGTTGGACAAATCAATAGTTAGGGGTGCAAATAAGCCTGTAGGTTAAGGTGGAACAGCATTATAGCTTACAAACCCCATACCTTTTCTACTGTTATCAGATATTTAACTCCCTATTAATTTATCTAAGCTCTTAGAAGCATTTTCAAATTTGTCAATTTTAATCTGATTACTCTTTTTTTTCTTTCTTAAGCTTCTCTATCTCACTTTTAAGAGCATTGATTTCTAAGTCTTTAAATGAGGTATCTCTTTTTAGAACAACAATTTGGTCACAAAACATAACCTCATTTTTCTTGTAAAAGACAAGTTGTTCTTTTACAGATGCTAAACCTCTTTTATAAGTAGCTAGATTAAACTTAGATTTATTAAACTCTATTCTTAAATTATCATAAGAGTTTCAAAGCTTTTAAGACATGTGTTAGTACAATTTTTGTCATTATGTACCTCTGAGTCTGAGATAGCCATAAGAGCTATGTTGGTAGGTACTTCCTCATCTGCCATAAAGCTCCAATCAAAACCAGCTCCATCAATAGTCACCATAGCTTTGAAAGAAGTTTCTTCCACATTTACAGTCCTTCTTGAGCTGTCTTGATTCCTGTTCCTATTATCTTGATTCCTAAGACCTCTGCATTCCCTTGCAAAATATCCCATCTTAGGACAGTTGAAACATTCTACCTTGGACTTGTCATATCCAGCAGTATCACTCCCATTGATAGTGATCTTCTTATTAGTTCTTTAGAAATACCTTCTTGCTCTCATGCTCAGTAAAGCTAATTGCCACTTCAAATCCATTTCTTCAAGGTCATCTTCATGGATTTGTTCAAGGTCTTCATGAACAAGTTGAGACCCGTTTGGTTGATTTGCCAAAAACGCATAAATAGTGGCATCACTTAAGTTAGCAGTACTATCTGGAGTATCAGTAGTACTAACAGGAGAGTTAGCAGTACTAACTTAAACACTAGTAGTATTAACTTTATTGGTACTGTTAGGATATGAAACAAAGGCCATGTTCTAAGAGCTTGAGTTTGAGTTTGAGCTTGATGTTACAGTTCTTTTGACCTCTTGTTCAACAATCTTGAAGTTGTTGTAGAGATCATTAATGCTCATTGTGTTAAGATCTGATTTATTCCTCCAGACCACTACATGAGTGTTCCATTCAGAAGGCAGACTTCTTAAAATTTTTATGTTAAGATCTTCTTGAGAGATGTTTTCACCAAAGATGGTCAACTGGCTAACAATTTTCTGAAGCCTGTTAATAATAGAGTCAAGTGACTCTATGTTTGGAGCATTGAAGTTCTCATACATCTGCTTCAGAAGTGTCTTTTGAGTCTTCCTTGTGGCATCATTACCACCAAATCTTGTTTGTATGGCATCAAAAAAAGTCTTGGCATCTTTGTATTGATTGAATATCAGTTGATGTTCATTGGGAAGTGCCATTAGCAACATACTTCTTGCTTTTACATCATTCTTATTTTGGGCCTTCTCTTCAGTAGTAACATGACTTGGTATCATTGAAGTAGAAGTACCATCAGCATTTGCTGTTGTTCGTGCTGTTGGTTTGAAAGAGTTGCCATTCTCTATGACATCCCATAGAGCATAGTCTTGAACTTAAAAGTATTGCTCTATTCTTAGTCTCCACATCTCATATTCACCTTGTTTGAGAATGGGCAACTTTGCAGTAGCATTGGTTTGGGCAGTTTCTAGATCCATCTCTTTGTGTGAATAAAGAGTTCTTCTTGTTTGTTTCTTCTAGATCAAAGTTTCAGAACACAAGCTCTGATACCACTTGTTGATACCAACTCAAGATCTATTCTTTATCTTGTAAAGATTATGTTACTTTGAATAAATTTAAAACAACAATGGTAGAGACTTTGTGAATACTAAAGAGTATGCGGAATCTACTCTTTAATACTTAGAAGAAATATCAATGAAGCGGTAAACTTGAATGATCAATGATATAACCAAAAAGCTTCAATGTTAAATAATACGAGTACTCTGTCTAGTATTAGGGTTTACAACCTTGAAGCTATGCATGCAACTCTATGAATGTTTCTAACCATAACCTAGGATCTCCTTTTATACACCAAGGAGTCCTTTACAAGATAACTACAAATCTTTGAAGATGCTCAAGATCTTCTATAATTCTAATCATATACATACCTTTCTAACTTTATAATATATACAGTTTGAATAAGTCCATACATATCTCTTCACACGTCTTTATCTTCATGCAGTCATAATCTTCTTCTGGCTGTCTTAAGTCTTTAGCAGTATTAAGTTCTCTTCAGCGGTATTAAGTTAATACTGGCAGTACTAACTTTTACACTAGCAGTACTAATCAGTTAGTACTGGTAGTTATAATCTGAGCAGTACAAACTTTTACTCTTGGCAGTACTAAATGTAAAGACTTTAATTCCCAACATTAGATATGAGAGTCTGCGGTGCCATAACCATGACTTTGTTGAAGTGGCTTTTGATAGAAGACAAACAAGTGAAGAAGCAGCCATATCTGAAATGGAGGTAGTATACAAATTGGATTCACGAGCACCTGTAAGAAAATCATCTCCTTCCAGATTTCGCACATAGCATGTGTTAAAACGAAAAGCAACTTATAAATCACCGTTACAGAATTGTCCTACACTGAATAGGTTGTGTCCTAGGCCTTCAAGATAATATATATGACAAACAGTAATATTTCCTTGTACATAATCGCTATAGCCTGCGATAGCTGCAAAATGATCATTTCCAAAGCAAACTGTGCCCATTGATTTCTCAACAAAATTTTTCAACAGTGAACGATCACCAGTCATATGCTTTGTACAGCCACTATCAACAATCTACAGAACAATTTGAACCACCTGCAACACATGAAGAAACCACATATGGATAAGTGGTCATTTTGGCTACCCATTTTTTAACAGAAACCGATGTCTTAATAGTGTTTTGACTATTAACAACATTCGAAGTCGTCTTAATAGAAGAACAAACAACATTTGGTTATAATTCGTACCACTTTTGCCACATTCGACTAGTTCGTATTTTATTCTTCATGTATTTGCTAAGTGAACTTGCTCGCAAAACTACTGTAATTGACTTAAACGCACTATATATCCTATTTTTGGCACTTAAGGGAGTAACTGTAGCAATCTTAGTTTTGGAAACTACGGGAGTAGTATCTAAGGACTTAGATTGTGTAGTCTTAATAGAAAACCTAGTCTTTGAAACTACCGGAGTAGTATCGTTTAACATAGATTTTGATGTTCTAGGAGTAGTGAGTAAGGCTCTTCTAACATTCGAATGCTCATTCAATCTATACTTCGCAAGACATTTATCATGACACGGGATAAGCACATTTTTAGCACAAGAAACACACAATACATCTTTTGCTTTAAGAGCATTTTCAACATCAACATTAGTTACAATATTTTTGTCTAAAACAACATTCTTAGATGCAACATATGTCTTTTTATTTGTCCTAACAGAAACTTCTACTTTCTCTGATGATTTCTTAGTGTTGGATAAGACACTATACTTGAATGGTGAATCTCTATTCAATGGTCTTCTAACACTAGAAGCAGCTTTCAGTCCTATAGAAGGTAAAACACTCTTAGCTTTGGTTGTTTCATGTTTCTTTAAAATCTTGACTTTGTACAGTCCCGGTGCTATGACATTTTTGTTTGTTTCAACATCTTTCTTTTTGTTAAGTGAAGTCTGTAATGTGATCGTTTTTAACAAAACATGTTTCTCTTCTGTTTTAGGAGCAACAGTTTTCTTTTGAAATACTTGTTTATTTGTAACACAAAGAAGTTGATCAGAAACATTAGTTTTGTCAAACTTAGTATTCACAGACTTACCTTTTTCAGCATTTTTCAGTTTGGTTTTTTAACTCAGATATTGTCATCAAAAGATCTTGATTCTCTGCACGTATATTTGCGTATGCATAGGTTTTTTTATTAACGTGCTCAATCAACTCACGGAGTTCCCTTTGGGTTTGAGTTCGTGTCTTTTTGATTGAATCAAAAAGTGTTTGATATTCTAATTTGACATTTTCACATTCCTTTATCAAAGGTTGAATCTTAAGTTCTAAAGGCACGTTCTCAATCTTAAGCTTTTCCATTTTGGATATCCAAGAAGTTTCACAAACAGTTTTCAAAGAAGATTCACATTGTCGTCTTTCTTTTTCATGTTGTATCTGTAATTCAAAATCAAGACTTTGTTTTTGACATCTTTGAACATCGTTTTCAAGAATGTTTATTCGTTTTTGCATTCCCTCGTGGATTTCAATGGAGTCTCTCTGAATTTTCTCAATTTCATCTTGCATTTTATTGTTTACACAGTCATGACTCAACAATACATAACATTCGATTTCATAGTTGATTTTTGCTTCCAAGAGTTGATCATTTAAAAACTCATTTTGTTTCTATGTTGCACTAAGAGCACTTTATGTTGAGTCAAAAACATCTTTCATTACTTTTATGTCTTCTGGAAATTGTTTTTGAAAGATTTCAAAATTCAAATGCAATTCATGAAGAATTGGTTTAACCTCTTATTGACAAAATTTAGTTAACCGTATTTATTTTGGAGTTGTATAGAAAATGCTTTCACGTTTAGAATTTTTTTGAAATAATGCAAACAGCGTTTTAAATTCATTTTCCAATTTTTTTCAAATACAAATTCATTGGATTTGAACTAGACATTGAAGCCACAGAAGGTTGTGTCTCAGAAGGTGAAGTCAATGTTCTTGCATTTGAAGGCATTGAAGGATTTTCAAAAGGTATAAAAGTAGATGAAAAATATTTTTGTTTAGCAGATAGTTCTTTTTGTGGAACAAAATCCTCGTAAAGAGCATTTATTTTTTTGTAATCAATTATGCGAATATTTTGTTTTTTCTCAATAGCAATTGGATCCTTAAATTTGTTGTCCATTTTTTTTACTCTTGGTAGCATCATCAAATATGTCCTCAGTGTCTCTAACATTCACATGAATTTTCGTATTACCAAAACAAGAAGCATCATATATTTTTGGATTCTGAGAAATTGCTTTCTTGAGTGTATATGGATTTTGGTAACCTAAACCATGTTTTAAATTTGGATCATATAATGACATTGGTTTTGGTCCAAGCATGAACATTGCTTGTAATGATCGACCGATTTTTAACACCACATTTTCATTTTCTTTAGCTTTTGCTTCAAGATCTAGAACTGTATCATAATATTTATCTTCATTTCACTTATTTTTCATTTCAAAATTGTTTGTGTCTTTTGAAGTTCCACAATTTGTCTCTTTAATTTGATGACAGACAACTGTAAATTATCTCGTTTTTGTTCTAGATCTCGAATAATATCTCGATCACGAATAAACTGAGTTTGTAAATCACTTTCTAAATGCCTTGTTGTACTGTCAGCCTTAATGAATTCATTTAAAAGGTGGTATTATCTCCTTTGGTCATCTCAAAAACCTGAACCTTTTCCTTATACAACTCAAGTTGTTGTGTTAAAACTTTGTTTTGTTGTTTTACTATGTTAGCATTTATTTGTTATTTCTCAGCTTCTTTATATGCATTTTAGCAAATTCCTCTAATTCATACGATGCTTGAACATTATTGTCGTATTCAACTCTGCCACTATTAACATCTACATTTGGTTCATCAAATTATTGCTATCAATTTGATCATCACCAATTGTATCGTTAATAATTTTAGGTTGCTTCAGATACTTTTGTTCTTGATTATCTTTAGCAAATAATGGTTTCGCATAACTGGTGGATGGTGTTTGTACCTCACTGAGGAACGCGGAATCATAGCGTGGCCCTACATCAAAATCAATTTTTTCCGGTTGAATTCTGGACATCAAGCATATATTTGCACTTAATTCCTCAATTTCTTCCATCTGAGTAGCATCAACAACAAGAAAGTAATTTTGTTCATCGATAAGAGTTACTCCTGCTTCATCCTGTTTTGCTAGCAACATCTATTCCATGAAGTACTTTGAATCGTGAACTTTTGGCTTTGGATAATTACGAGCATAATGACCTTTCTCACTACAATTATGGCATTGAACATTTGCAGCAGGACCTGAAGATGAAGTTCGAAGAGTCCTCTATGTGTTCCCAGCATTATTCTGAACATTGTTACCCTTAATGATTTCCTCTTGAACATATGAACGTCTTGTATTTTTGCCATCGTTGCCAAAATTTCTGCTTTGAATGTTTACTTTGTCATCTTGCACAATTGCTTGGTTTCTGGTATTGGAAGAAGTACTAAGATGGTTGTTTGTTGGATTAGAGAAACGTTGAGTGATTGCTCGAGCGAGTAACATCATTGCAGAAATAAGTGGATCTTTAAAATTATTTTGAAATGCATCCCCTAGATAGTCATCATCATAATCAACTACTGAAGAAGGATGAGTGACATAGTAAGGTGATGGAATTCTGAAAGAGGAACCCGTATGTGCTACCAATGCAAGAGGATCATGAGACTTTTCTAATTTCTTTGCTCTAGATGCGTTGACCAGTTTCTCATATTGAGAAAGATAATCAAACAAAACATCATATGAATCTTCTGTTAACCTTTTTTCAAGACGAACTTGAGTGACATACTTGAGCCATTCTGGTTGCAAAAAATTTAGGAACTTTGTGTTGACAGTGACTGGGGGAAATTTGATGCCATTTTGTTCTAGATCATTTATTAGCTGAGCAAAACGATTGTAAACTGACACAAGTGCTTCTCCTGGTTCAGCAACAAATTAATCAAACTCATTATTGAAGCGTGTTTCCTTATCAACTTTGTTTTGCACAGTTCCTCTCATTAAGCGTTCAACTCTTTGCCACATGGCTTGTGCAGTTGTACAAGCATCCATAAAATTATATATGTCATTTGCGATAGAGATTAAAATCAAATTCATTGCTTCAATCTCAGCTTCATAGTGTTTTAAATCATCTCTTGTCAAATCATCTTCTGTTTGCAGCCTTGATGTCTGAGAATTTTCAAGAGTGAAATTTTTGAACACATATGGACCTTAATCAATCGCCTTGTTAAGCCATTTTCTGTTTTCGTTCTTTCAATTGAGGTACCTTCTGAAACGACTTGCCCATGGTATATAACTTCCTCTTGCAAGCATCGGAGGTCTAGTCTCAGAACCAGCATCAGTAAGAGATTGTTGATGTATAGTAGAAGTCGACATATATTGTGACTCAAAGATTGGATCTTTGTAGATGAAAAAGAGTTCTATTTGTGATTTACTAGAAACTTCACAACTTGTCGAGTTTGACACCTTGTCGAATTTAACAAATTCGATGAGACACGTGTCACAAATTCGATGATGAATTTCGAGAATGATCTAGTTGTTCTAAAATACCCAAAATTCGATAACATTGTTGTCGAAAATGCCTAAAATTTAGAATCTCGGACACAATGTTTCTCTGACAACACTTTTCTCGGTCAGATGAATTTTGAAACTTTTCTTGAACAAAACTAAACTCGGACAAATCAGAATCAGTTTTCGATATCTAACTAATTTTCGATAATCGCTCTTATTGAAAATCTTTTCAAACAAAATTCGACATATCAATCACGATAAAACCGTAATGATGTCAAATTTGATGAAACTTGATCCGTTTAAAATGTTTCCGAAAAAGGTTATCACAAATTCGATAAAACCGAAAATGTGGTTTTTGCACTTAGAATTCGAAAAAAATGATCACAATTTCGATAAAACCGAAATAAGTGAGCACTTTTCGAGTCACAACCCCGTATTTTGGTGTTAAAACTTAACCTTTTTCTTGTTAAACACAATTTCGATATAACCGAAATTGTGTCAAGTGTGTTTTTGTGATATCGAATTTAGTTTTCCTAACACAAATTTTGATAAACTGAGAAATTATGTATCTATTACAACTTTTAGACTTAATTCCAAAAATGAGAATAACACCTAATATACAAGTTTCGATAAAACCGAAAACTCGTATAACTATTACAACTCAATCTAACAACACTACGAATTCTGAGAATGTTTAAGCTTTGATAAACCTCTTCATATCGATCAAATACCGTGTCGAATTTGTATATAACACATGAAAGGATACCGAAATTGCTCAAACTAACCAAAATGATCACGTCTTATCCATAATTGCTATAAAAAACGTGTGTAATCCTGATATAAGATGTCGAAAATGCTCAATAAGCTCAATTAACCACACGAAAGTACCGAATTCCACCGAATTTAACCATGTCAAACTCGATAACGCAATCAATCACGCAATAGATCACTCTCAATCTCTAATGGCGTATGATACCACTTGTTAGGTCACGTTTTATCTCGAATCACACGATGTAGAAAGGTTACGAATAGAGAGAATTAAGAGAGGAAGGCAAGACTTACACAATTTTTCAAATTTTATAAAGAAAAAAGAAAAGGGAGGGAAAGTAAGAGTTACACGCCTTAACTCTCTAATGTTGATTGGGAGGATATTTATAGGAGATGGGAAGATTAGCTTTCCTTCTTTATTTTTCCTAATTTGCAATCTAGTCCCTATTCTTTGAATAATATGCTATTTTTCACTTTAAACATATATCTCCTTATTACAAACTATTTTCTACTTTATAAAATAAAGACTAAACATTAATAATAAATAAAACCACCTAAAGTATCATAATCGACACTTTTATGATCCTAACACATCGTAAATGAAATCATTTTAAAGCATGCTAAAATAATTTTTGTGGTATCAATAGTTACAAAAATGCACAAGAAATATTATCGCTCAAGTTAAACAATTTTTTTGGATCATAATATGCATCATCATATAATAAAATAGTAAAACATTTATTAAAACTGATCCAACACGATGTAGAGATTTTTAAGGCTAAAAATAGAGTATACAACAACTTACTTAGGTGTAGATATACTACTTAAATAGGTTTAAGCTCAAAAGTAGATCTCCTTTACCCAAGTTACTAACTTCCAAAGTACCGTCGATTTCCTTATAACTTGAAGTATCAATATGTCACACCCCTAAAATATCACAACGAAAAGGTAACCAGGGGAACGTGACGTTCATAGCACACAAGCACAAGATATAAAGAACGACCTCTATACGAGTCGCTTAAAAAGTTGATCATTTGATAGATTTAAAGCAAACCAAGTTTTCAACCAAATACAATAAGAAGTTACGGTACAAAATGATAAGTAGTTTAAAAGACATCAAAATGATCCAAATTATGCAGGAAAAGACTTCATAGATGCGACTCCAGATGCTAGCCATGTAAATCAAGGACTTGAGAAATACATCCTTAAAACGTCAACATTAATGTTGGTGAGTTCATAGGTTCGAATAAATATAAGTATGAGTATGGACCACAAGATTTCAAGTGTATGATCATTGTAACACATACAATATCACATAAATAAAAGTTATTACGATTGCACTAAGCTCATGACACCGAAACCTTAATGAGAGTTTAAGTGTTTGCAAATCAATGCAAATTGTTGCCCAACATGTGTCTATCCTAAAATACTCGTAGTTCCCCAAATGATATACGTTCATTTGACCAGTACCTCCGCATCAAGTAAGCGCGACTTACCCAGACGGGAATGTCAATCCCAATAGATCTATTTACAACATTCATGCTTACACACAGTAATTAGCGTATAACACCCCCAAATATGTGGCAGTAGAAAGGTAACTGGGGGCGTTACTTCATAATACACAAGCACAAGATATAAGAGAACGACCTCTATATGAGTCGTTTAAAAGATATCCTTGATGATACATTAGAAATAAATAAGTTTTTAACAAGTGGTCCAATGAGTTTGCATCATAAGGAAATCATAATTTTTAATACAACGAGGATGATTTAGTGAAAGAGAAAATCCATGAAAAATAGTTTTGGTGAATGCGGACTTCAATGCACTTCATAAATGTCTATACGAGTTATACCTGAGAAATACATGCTTAAAAATGTCAACATAAAGTTGGTGAGTTCATAGGTTTAAGTTAGAAATAGTTGTGGACCGCAAGTTTTAAAGTTGTATGACATGTAACACATATAATGCCAAATAAAATTATAATTTTGATTGCACTAAGCTCATGACACCGAAGCGAAGACATTGTATAATTATAATATTTGCCCGTTATAAGGGTACAACCCGAGACCCTCTAGACTTCAATATGGTATACGTCCATGGTGATACGTTTTGTTTACCCGTACGGGGATGTCAATCCCAATAGATCTATTTATAACACTCACGCTTGCACAAGGTAATTAACGGTTCATGATGGTAGGCATTGTGGGTTGTTGGTACTTAGGCGCATCAATATTCATTGTAAAAATTATAAAGTATTGTACTTGCATCCTATTGTAAAAACAAGTAATGTATCTCACCCCGAGATTTGTAAAGTAATTGTAAAACAAGTTAAAGCGGGGCTATAAACTCACCTTAGTCAAAAGTATTGAGTTGCGAAAAATCAAGTAAGTAGGTCATCAAAGAATGTCCCGAAAGCAACCTATTATGTTATGGGCCGTCTTAGGATAGTGCAAATGAAATGAGACGATGCAAATATATTTTTATAAAATTATATCACCACATAATAGTTTGCGTTTTAGTTTTATAAGTCAAAATAACGTTTACGTCTAATTCACCATTTTTATCCATCAAAATATACTTTACCATTATTTTTAAGTAACTAACTTAGTAAATCCGATCTCGCTTGCTAAATAATATTTTTGGAAGTTTTCGACGCGTATATAAAATATGTAAGCAATACTACAATATTTGCTAAGGTTTTTATAGCTCAAACGGACTCGAAAATGCCCAAAAACTCCATTTTGTATTTCAAACAGCACACTATTTTTATAAAAATACATGCACGAACTTATTAATATTTTCAAAAAATAGTCCGACTTTAAAAGGGAGTATCTCCTTCGTTATAACGATTCATAGGTCGACTGAAAGCGAGGTTTTAAGGAAAAATCATGATCTACAAGTTTTCTCTTATGAGTTTTACCCGACTCGGACCCAACACAGGTCAAAAACACGATTCTAGAAACTGGACAGAATGTACACGAAAACAGTTTTTGGCGGAAAATTTACTAAAATTCATTTAGTCATATCTCATTCGTTTTAAGTCTGATATTCACGTTCTTTATATCCACGCGTTCGTATTTAAGTCTACTATCATATTTCTAAGGCCTCGGGTATTTAAATCAAGTTTTACTGTATGAAATTATTTAAAGAAAATCTAGACAACAACTATTTACTTTCTATTCTACCACTATTTTTCACCCATAAATTGCAACTCCATACTAACCTAGTTCATTCCACCAATTTATCACAAATAAACATAAAATTAAGAATATGAATTAAATATACAACTTTACTAGTTTAAGTTTATAGTGAACCATTTTAACAACAAAGCAAATATTTTAACAAGTAATTTATAAAGTGACTAAAATAAGTAGTTTATGTGTATATCCTTTTTATAAACTCTTCACAATATTATATTTAGAAAGTTTTGTTAGTTTTCTTATAGAAAATCATTTAACACATAAGTTAGTGGTGATATAATTTCATGAATGAGATGATATGAACAAAATATATGAAATGAAAATATGTATGAATTGTGCATCTTAGTATGATGAGATTAACAAGTATACCCCAAAATCAAACCCTAAATACTTGTTTGATTATAACCTAAACCCTTAATTCTTCTTGCAACATACTTGTAATTTATCAAAGCCAAACCTTTCTTGATCCTAATATTGAGCCATGAGTTTCGAGTGTAGGAGAGGGAGGAGAGAAATGAATTTTGTGAAGTGGAAGTATAAGTTAGTTACATTGTTTATATAGTAGAAGAGTTAGCACCTTATTAACCAACTAGTAACATTATCTTATGGTTATTAGGATAGGTTGGATCAAAGGAGGTAAAGTAAGGGTTGGATAATAGATTTGGAAAATAAGATGTAAAAGTGTAAGTGGTGGTTAAAGAGAGATAAAGAGGAGTTAGGTTGGATAATAGGGTGCTTATTTTGGTAGGTATGTATAACAACCTACAATTTTCCTCTATGTAATTATCCATCTATTAAATTAGATGCAATTTTCCTCAGTATAATTTCCATCTATTCAATTAGATGCAATCATTTTCATGGAAAGATTTTTGCTTTATTCCATTTATAATATAATGTAACTTACATTAAAAAGTAAACGTGCTCACGCAACCTACTAATGCCAATTCCATCAACGTTTATGTCAAGTAAACATTCTAATATGTCAAGTAATATGTTCTAAAATCCATACGTTATCTATTTAACATACTTTCCATAACGTTATATCAAAACGGATTTTAAACGTTAACGTTTATAACAAAACCCTAACTATATGTAATGTTTACATACAATACAAATGTTCAAGCTAATAAGGCATGTGTACAAGTGTACAATGCAAAACTTTTGAATATGTTTTTCCCTCCAAACCAATGTACAACCCGATAATGCATAACATTTAAAATATGCATTTTCCCTCCAATTTCTTAAGGGATTTTGTACCACCTTTCTAGCACAACTTACAACACTCTAATGCACCACATTTGAACTAATCTTTCCCTCCAAATCTCAACTCTAGCTCGTCCAAAACCTTAAACCCTAATTGAACCCGACAACCCCTAAACTAGCTTAAACTGGTTTAAACCTAGCTAGCACTCACCACTATGATCCACCACCTTGTCTAGCTCCTTGTCATCACCTCCTTGTCACCACCTAGCTAGCACACAAGCACCTTGTCATACCCTTAAGCCCCAAGCAAACCCTTGTCACCTCCTTGGATAGCCGAACCCCCTTACACACTTCTAACACCTTTTAAAGCTACATACCAGCTCTTAATAGTCACCCTAGCTCACCTTGGACACCACTCCTCCACAACTTGGTCACTACTCCTTCCTTGGCCTATATATACACGAAACACATACACTTTCACAAATACATAATTTTATCAAACACACTCACTTGCTCTTGACCTTTTAGAGCTAAAGAAGAGAAAGAGAAGAAGTTTAAGCCATTAGAGAAGCCAAGGTATAAGATCAAAGGATCCTTGATTCATCTTCAAGGTTACACGACCCATTCCAAGTCATTCAAACCCTAATAAGCCCTAGTAAGTCCTATAACTTGTTCAATAAGCTCCTAATGTGTTTTAGATCATGTGTAAGCTTGGATTGAGCTATATGTTTAAGCCTTGAACCCTAAGAGTCATTCGTGTGGTTTTCCTAAACCAAACGTGCCATTTTATAAGCTTTAAAGAGTCATTTTTTTCTTCTATAAGCTATAAGCTATAAGCTAATCTCATAAGCTATTTAAATAAGCCATTCAATCATTTTTATAAGCTAGAAATCAAACCCTAAAAGCTATAAGCTTTTGTCATATAAATTCCAAATCAAACGCACCCTTAATGGACCTTAAAAGTCCATAAGCTATTTTGAATAAGCCATAAGCTTTAAGCTGTTGTAATAAGCTATTTCTACAAGCTCACTTATCACTTTTATAATCATTAAAACTAATCCTAAAAGCCCTAACCCATCGGGTTATTGTTTCTAAACCAAACGTGTCCATTTTGGATTTTTAAGCTCATAAGCTCTTTTCATAAGCTACAAGCTCGTAAAACTTACTTATTTTAGCTTATAGTAATAAGCTATAAGCTGAAAATTGATTTCGAGATTAAAAATACAAAGATTATGGATTTTAGACTAAGGATGCAAATCGAATCATGCACAAGGGTATATATTGTAAATATTGAAACTTAATAACTTTTGGGCCAAAAGTGTAATTACTCCAAAGTTAAAACCACAAGGGCCTGTTTTGCCATATTTCTAAGTTAAGGGTTAAATGTTTAAAATATAATTAAAGGGTTAAAAGTGTAAATTAATATATACCAATGGTATATATTGTCATTTTTATATTCTCAAAGGCATAAAATGTAATATTTTTATATTAATTATAAAATTATATTTAAATATTATAAGACTCGATTTTATTAAAGCCCGACACATTTGTTGTTATCATTCGTCAAACGAAACACTATAAAATAATTATGTTATAAGACGCAAATCGAATCATGCACAAGGGTATATATTGTAAATATTGAAACTTAATAACTTTTGGGCCAAAAGTGTAATTACTCCAAAGTTAAAACCACAAGGGCCTATTTTGTCATATTTCTAAGTTAAGGGTTAAATGTTTAAAATATAATTAAAGGGTTAAAAGTGTAAATTAATATATACCAAGGGTATATATTGTCATTTTTATATTCTCAAAGGCATAAAATGTAATATTTTTATATTAATTATAAAAATATATTTAAATATTATAAGACTCGATTTTATTAAAGCCCGACACATTTGTCGTTATCATTCGTCAATCGAAACACTATAAAATAATTATGTTATATATTTAATATAATTTATCATCCACTAGCTTTTGAAGAAACTTAAAAAGATAAAATTCTATCATTTAAACTATAACGTATCACGATACTAGGGAATTTCATGTGAGGAGCTTTCATTTGGGTAGACATTTTGACGAGTTGCTGGATTTACGATTTAAAGTGTCCTAGCTCCTCAAACGTTTACTGCATGACCTCTGGATTATGTAGCCCGAACAGTGATACGATATTTTCACAAATTAATAAACCAAATTAAGGTTTATGTTAAACTTTATGAAATAAAGTTCTAGAATATAATCAATCAAACTAAGACTTGACATATTACCTCAGGTTGTGTGACGAAGTTGCTTACTTCCACTTGATTTACTTTTGCCATCAATCAGATTTCCCTGTTAAGGTGAGTTCATAGTCCCACCTTTACATGTTTTCTAAACTCCGTGGGGAGATACATGCTATAAACATGAATACAAGTATTTTCCAACTGTATGCTATCCTGATATATTATTGCCTAAGTACCTCCATTTGCCATATGGCCCCACTATCATGAACCGTTAATTACTTTGCAAAGTAAGCGCGAATGCCGTGAATAGATCTATTGGGACTGAACTTCCCCGTCCAGGTTTTGGTACATACATGGCCAATGGACGCATTTCATTTGAGGAACTTCAGGTGTTTGGCAAAGCACACGATTGGGCAACAACTTATGAATAACATTTATTTAAGGCTTCAGTGTCATGAGCTTAGTGCAATAATATAATATTGTTTACCATGATAATTGTATTCATTACAATTATTACTATTACATTGACTTGTATTCAACTATTACATTTCAAACCTGTGAATTTCACTCAACCTTTGTGTTGACCTTTATAGCATGTTTATCTCAGGTAATTGAGCAACCTATGGCACGGAGTGGCATTGGACTTGAGGACGTCCAAACTTGTTATCATTCAAACTCTATGTTTTCATATGTATTTTGGGACCTCCTTTTGTAAAACTCTGAAATAATATTGAATGATAACTAAATTTTCTAAAACGTCTCTTTTGAGTCGTTTTCTATGATTATGACTGTTGATTCATGAAGTAATACCCCAATTTAGCTTCCGCTGCTATATGTCAAATAAGGGGGTGTTACAGATTGGTATCAAGAGCCGAGGTTATAGAGAACAAGGTTAAAACCTAAACTATAACCATTTTCCATCCAAGAAAGTCCTCCGTGCCACTACATTTCCTGAATAGTATGTAAAGATACATAACTATTAAGTAAATATAAATAACTTATGTTATTTTACTCTGGGTTATTACAGAATTATGTCTTCATCCACCCACCCTATTATCGTCCTATCTGATTCCTATATTGAGGATGCTTTTTCCTCTACAAATACTCCTGACTATATCCCGGCTTCACCGGACTATTCCCCAGCCTCACCGGGAAACACTTCTTCTGATCCTTCAGAGGATTTATCTAAGGATCTTTTGGCCTCGCTAGCCATCTCACCTTTCCACGATGATCCATATATGAAGGTCATGCAAGCATATAATGCTACTAATGATGAATCACCTATTCCACCACCACGAGCTCCTATTGCTCCACCAACTATTTTGCCTCCATCTCTAGTGTTACCACCATCACCACTATTTGATCCCCGAGATTTCTTTCTTCTCGAGGAGATTCTGCCACCTCAGAAACGAGCCCGTTTCCTATCACCCTTCTCTACTGATTCCTCCGCCCCACCTCAGGTATTTGAGATGGGAGAGAGTTCTCATAAGACGCATCTGGAGCGTCATGAGGAACAGATCGAGACTATTTTGAATCACTTAGATGAGCTCCCTCTTGAGCGCATTGAGCACATGGAAGATAAGATAGAAGGTCTTGGTAATGGTCGAGTAATCATACAGCGAGATTTTGACCAACTAGAAACCGAACTTCAAGAAGCCCGTACCCAGATTTCTGGATTTCAGAGAGAGCAAATAAGGCATGATGACGAGATTGTTCTTGCTCGCGTCAGGACTTCTACTCTAGAGATACTCATCGAGGATATCCAGGTTCGCCACCGATCAGATATGAAGAGTCTTCTGGACAAGATCCATGAGCTCAAGAACCACAAGGGAGGACCACCAGACTACTAGACTAGATCTTTGTCATTTACAGCTTTTGTTTAGAATCCAACCACGGGATGTGTGGCATAAATAACGACACTTGTCAAATTTTGATTATGTAAAATATGTAGACAAGTTGTTTATGACATAATGAAGTTGTGATTCCATTATACCTCGCTGTTTAATGATACAGATTTATGTATGTCGTGGTTGTCTATCCTATACCCTGTGTTAAGGTTATTCATGTATCATATCTTTATGAATCCAGGTTACTATGGCTCTCTTACCACCAAAGAAAACTTTGTATCCGGATTTGATTAATGCTCAAGATATTGAACGTATGATCCTACCTACACTACCTAGAGATACTGAGCCTCCTGTTGGATCACCCATACCATTATCTCCATCTTTATCAGTAGGATCCTCATCACCGGTTAGGTCAACTACACCACCGCCAGACTATCCCTTTGATAAGTCTATCTTTGCAGAGTTAGATAACTCATTATGGATCATACCATGACCACTGGAAAGTGAACCAGTCCCCGAGAAACCTAATGAGTCAGATGCTTGTTAGAGTGTCCATCTCTGAAAGTCCTAGATTCTAAAATTTTCTGTTATATTCTACAATGTAATATCAAAGGACGTGTGTTTCTTTGTTAGAACTTGTATCAAATAAGTATATATGTCAAATGATTTCAATATCACTATGTATGAAAATTTTGATTATTATACAAAGACTTGTGATATGACTATATCATTGTATGGATTCTTATTATGTGTTGTCTTGTAAATATTGATAGAATGGCTCCTAAGAGGACACCAACATCTGCAGCACCAGCCATGTCTTAGGCTGCCATAAGGAAACTAGTTGTTGATAGTGTTGCTGCAGCTCTAGAAGCACAAGTTGCTATCATGGCAAATGTTGAAAATACCAATAGGAACACCGGACAAAGAGAAACTCCTGTAGCAAGAAAATGTAGCTACAAAGAGTTTATGAGCTGCCAACCTTTCAATTTCAAAGGTATGGAAGGCGCTGTTGGCCTCATCCGCTAGTTTGAACGAACTAAATCGGTATTTTCCCGTAGCAACTGTACCGAGGACTGCAAAGTGAAATTTGCTACTGGTACTCTAACTGAAGAAGCTTTGTCCTGGTGGAATTCATTCACCCAGCCTATTGGAATATAGGAAGCTTACAAGATTCCCTAGTATGAATTGAAAAGCTTTTAATAAAGAAGTATTGTCCCCGAACAGAGGTCAAGAAAATGGAAGATGAATTTTACAATCTGACTGTAAAAGGAAATGATCTCAAGACTTACGTTAGAAGATTCTAGGAATTGGTAGTTTTATGCCTAACCATGGTGCCAAATTCTGAAAAACTCATGGAAGTCTTCATCGGGGGATTACCCAAAAGTATTGAAGGAAATGTTACCGTTTCAAAGCCTTAAACTTTAGAGGAAACTATTATCATAACCCAGAGGTTAATGGATCAGGTAATAAAGCACAATTCTGTGCAAGGAACCAATGATCACAAACGAAAGTTTGATGTTAGAAGAACCTTCACCAACAACAACAACTACCAAAATAACCGTAACACACAATAGTAATCGCAACAATGATCACAACAACAACAACAGAATAAAAGGCAAGAAACCGCCAGAGCTTATGCTATCACCCCAACTGAAAACAGTAGGTATACTGGAAGCCTTCCCCTGTGTAAGAAATGCACCTTGCATCACACAGGACCTTGCACTGTCAAGTGTCAGACTTGCAACAAGGTGGGTCATCTGACCAGGAACTGCAGAAACAAAGGGCCAGCCACTAGAAGCAACCTACAACCAGTATTCGTAACTTGTCATGCCTGCGGAGAGAAAGGGCACTAAAAAGTCAGTGCTCAAGAGCAAACAACAATGCCCACAAAAGAGCATACTTGCTGAGAGACAAGAACGCTCACCAAGACCCAAACGTAGTCACGGGTACATTCTTTCTAAACCAACATCTAGCTAGAGTATTATTTGATTCAGGAGCCAATAAAAGTTTTGTATCTATATATCTTGCTTCTATGCTTAATATTCCACCAATTACACTAGATACCACTTATGACATTGAAATGGCCGATGGAAACCTAGTAGGCACTAATACCGTTATCCAAGGTTGAACTCTGATTTTGCTAAACCAACCTTTCGAAATTGATCTTATGCCGATTAAACTCGGTAGTTTTGACGTCGTCATTGGTATGGATTGGTTATCCAAGTATCATGCTAGAATTATTTGTGACGAGAAAGTCGTCCACATCCTCATCGACGGTGAAACTTTGATCATACGAGATGATCGAAGTAAAACCCGACTAATGTAACACCCCCATTTTTACATATAGCAGCGGAAGCTAATCTGGAGTATTACTTCATGGATACAACAATCACAATCATAGAAAACGACTCAAAAGAGACGTTGTTCAAAAGATACGTTATCATTCATTTAAAATCAGAGTTTTACAACGGCAGGTCCTAAAATCTAGTTACATACAATGTGAATGATAACAAGTTTTAGCCATCTTCATGTCCATGCCACTCCGTGCCATAAGTTGCTCAATTACCTGAGATAAACATGCTAAAAAGTCAACACAATGGTTGAGTGAAATTCATAGGTTTGATAAATAGTTTGAATACAAGTCATAGTGTAATAATTGTACAAACACAATTATTATGAAAATGGTATTGTTATGATCTTGGGTCACGTTATTATATACCCGTTATTTGTAATAATTGCAACGAATACAATTATCATAGTAACAGTGTATTATTGCGTTATCGTCTTGTTTGGTCTGTGTTTACTCAAAGTGAAATTAACTTAAGATCAGGCTATCACCAACTGAGAGTCAGGGATGAAGATATTCCCAAGACTGCTTTCAAAACGTGGTACGGACACTATGAATTCCAAGTGATGCCATTTGGTTTAACTAACGCACCTGTTGTATTCATGGATCTCATAAACCGTGTGTGTAAACCATACTTGGATAAATTTGTGATAGTATTCATCGATGATATTCTTATCTACTCTCGTAACTCAAGCCTCATGAAGAGAACTATACCACACACGACCTTGAATTAGGAGCAGTAGTATTCGCTTTTAAAATTTAGAGACACTATCTGTATGGCACAAAGTGTATTATGTTCACTGATCATAAAAGTCTTCAGCTAATCCTTGATCAGAAAGAGTTGAACATGAGACAACGCCGTTGGTTAAAATTGCTCGCAGATTACGATTGTGAGATTCACTACCATCTTGGAAAGGAAAATGTTGTAGCAGATGCCTTAAGCCGGAAAGAACGAATCAAACCACTCTGAGTTAGAGTGTTAGTCATGACCCTTCACCCAAAATTACCATCACAAATCCTCAAAACCCAAACTGAGGCGATCAAAGAAGAAAACATTGAAGCTGAGAACCTAGAAGGAATGGATAAAGCATTTGAAGTACGTCCTGATGGAACTCGTTGTATCAAGAATCGAAGTTGGTTACCATTCTTTGGTAGTTTGAGGGACTTGATCATGCATGAATCTCATAAATCAAAGTATTCCATTCACCCGGGTTCTAACAAGATGTATCAGGATCTAAAGAAACTCTATTGGTGGCCTAACATGAAGGTAATCATTGCTGAATATGTTGGCAAGTGTTTGACATTGCTCTGAGTTATAAGCAAAATGACAGAAGCCATCCGGCTTATGTTTACAACTAGAGATTCCTCATAGAATGGCGAAAGAAATATCAAAGGACTTCGTTACAAAAATACACCAAATCATCAAACGAAAATGTCACAATTTGGGTCATTGTAGATCGCCTTACCAAATTAGCACATTTCATCCCCACCAAAGCGACAGATAGTATGGAAACCCTTACAAGGTTGTATATAAAGGAGATAGTCTCACAGCATGGAGTGCCGATATCCATCATCTCGGATTGTAAGAGTCATTTCACATCCAAATTCTGGCAGTCAATGCAGAATGCTTTGGGTACTCGATTAGACATGAGTACATCATATCATCCTGAGACTGATGGACGAAGTGAGAGAACCATCCAAACACTCAAAGACATGCTTCGAGCCTGTGTCATAGATTTTGGAAAAGGATGGGAGAGACACTTTCAACTGGTAGAATTTTCTTACAATAACAGTTACCATGCCAGTATTAAGGCAACACCATTTGAGGTACTTTATGGTCGAAAGTGCCGATCACCTATCTACTAGGCCAAAGTTGGAGATGTCCTACTTACGGGAACAGAGATAATCCATGAAACCACCAAAAAGATAGTGCAAATTTGACAACGCTTGCGAGCTGCAAGAGACCGGCAAAGGAGTTATGCCAATGTAAGGCGAAAGCCTTTAGAAATTCAAGTTGGAGATCGGGTTATGTTAAAAGTGTCACCTCGGAAAGGTGTCATCCAATTCGGAAAGCGAGGAAAGCTTAACCCCCGGTACATTGGACCATTTAAGATCCTTAAAAGGGTCGGCCCAGTGGCATATACACTTGAGCTTCCTGAAGAACTCAGTAATGTCCACAATTCCTTCCACGTTTCTAATCTAAAGAAATGTCTATTTGACGAATCCCTTGTCATTCCAATGAAAGAGCTTTAGCTCGATGACAAACTCAACTTTGTAGAAGAACCAATAGAAATTATGGATCATGAAGTCAAGCAACTGAAACAAAGTCGCATCCCTATAGTCAAAGTAAGATGGAATTCTAAAAGAGGACCAAAAATTACGTGGGAACGCGAAGATCAAATTCGTGCCAAGTATCCACATCTATTTTCAAACATCACTCCAACATCCAACTAAATCTCGGGATGAGATTTCTTTAAGGTTGGGAGACTATAACAACCTACAATTTTCCTCTATGTAATTATTCATCTATTAAATTAGATGTAATTTTCCTCAGTGTAATTTCCATCTATTAAATTAGATGCAACCATTTTCATGGAAAGATTTTTGCTTTATTCCATCCATAATGTAACGTAACTTACATTTCCAAAGTAACGAGCTCACACAACCACCAATACCAATTCCATCAACGTTTATGTCAAGTAAACATTCTAATATGTCAAGTAATATGTTCTAAATTCCATACGTTATCTATTTAACGTACTTTCCATAACGTTATATCAAAACGGATTTTAAACGTTGACGTTTATAACAAAACCCTAACTATATGTAACGTTTACATACAAAACAAATGTACAAGCTTTCAAGGCCTGTGTACAAGTGATCAATGCACAAAATTTGAATTACATCTTACCTCCAAAACTAATGAACAACATTTTAAAGCCCGAAGTACAAGTCGACAATGCAAGAATTCAAATAAGCCTATTTCCCCCCCATTTTTCTAAGGCATTTCATACAACCTTTCTAGAACAAGTTACAACACTCCAATGCACCACATTTAAACATTTCTTTCCCTCCATTTCACTCCACACACTGCAAAACCCTAAAAACCTAACCCAAAAACCCGAAACCGAAAACCCTAAACAACCCGATACCTCTAAACTAGTTTCGAACCAAGTTTAAACCAAGCCAAAACCTAGCAAGCATACTCCACCATGATGCACCACCTTGCCTACCACCTTGTCACCACCTTGCACCCCAAGTAAAGCACCTTGTCACCTCCTTTCACCACCATGCCGCCACCTCACCACCTACTTGTCACCACCTTGGTGATTCGAACCCTCCCACCTTCTAACACCTTGCTAAGCTATCCTCCTAGCTTCTAATAGTCACTAGTAGCTAACCTTGGCCACCACTCTTCTCAACTTGGCCACCACTCTAAGTTTCTAGCCTATATATACACGCATACATGCATACTTTCAAAATTCACCATTTAAACTAAACCCTACCTCAAAATCATGTTCTAGCCAAGCTAAGGAAAGGAAGGAAAAGGTCTTTAAGCTATTTTGGAACCAAGGGATAAGAAAAGAAGAGTTCTTGATTCATCTCCAAGCTTTCGGGTTACATTTTATCATTTTCGACCCATATCAAGCCATTTTCATTTCGACCCATTTCGAGTTCTAGTAAGTCCCACAACTTGTTCAATAAGCTCTTAATACATTTTAGATTATGTATAAGCTGTATTTAAGCCACTTGTATAAGCCTTTGAACCATAAAACCATTCGTTTGGTTTTCCTAAACCAAACCGTGCCCAAAATAATTTTTTGGACCTTAAACCTAATCGAACTCCATCAATAAGCTATCTAAAGCTTATTTGAGTCTTTAAGCTCTATATAACACACATCCTTAATTTATTTTAACCTTTGAAACACTTTCCTAATAAGCCTTAACTCAATGGTTTATAAATCTTAAACCAAACGCGCCCTTAAAACCCTAAAAGCTCTTTTCATGAACCTAATAAGCTATAAGCCATAAGCTGTTGAAATAAGCTATTTTTATAAGCTCACTTATCACTTTTATAATCATTAAAACTAATCCTAAAATCCCTAACCCATCGGGTTATTGTTTCTAAACCAAACGTGCCCATTTTGGATTTTTAAGCTCGTAAGCTCTTTTCATAAGCTACAAGCTCGTAAAACTTACTTATTTTAGCTTATAGTAATAAGCTATATGCTGCAAATTACTTTCGAGATTAAACATACAAATATATGAATTTTGGACTAGTAATGCAAATCATATATGCATGAGGGGTATATATTGTAACTTTTGAAATTATTAAACTTTCAGGCCAAGTGTAAATACTCCAAAGTTAAACCACAGGGGCCTGTTTTGCCAATTTCCAAAGTTAAAGGTTTAATATTTTAAAAATATAATTAAAGGGTTAAAAGTGTAAATTAATATATACCAAGGGTATATATTGTCATTTTCATATTCTCAAGGGTATAAAATATAATATTTTTATATTAATTATAAAAATATATTTAAATATTATAAGATTCGATTTTATTAAAGCCCGACATATTTGTCGTTATCATTCGTTGATCGAAAGACTATAAAATAATTATGTTATATATTTAACATAATTTATCATCCACTAGCTTTTGAAGAAACTTAAAAAGATAAAATCCTATCATTTAAACTATAACATATCACGTTACTAGGGAATTTCATGTGAGGGGCTTTCATTTGGGTAGAGGTTTTGACGAGTTGCTGGATTTACGATTTAAAGTGTCCTAGCTCCTCAAACGTTTACTACATGACCTCTGGAGCCCGAACCGTGATACGACGTTTTCACAAGTTAATAAACGAAATGAATATTTACATTAAACTTTATGAAACAAAGTTTGAATTATAAACCATCAAACTAAGACTTGACATATTGCCCCAGGTTGCGTGACGAATTTGTTTATTTCCACTTGAATTACTTTTCACATTAATCAACTACCTTATTATGGTGAGTTCATAGTCTCACCTTTACATGTTTTCTAAACTCCGTAGGGAGATACATGTTGTAAACATAAATACAAGTATTTTCCAACTATAAGCTATCCTGATATATTATTGCCTAAGTACCTCCATTTGCCAAAAGGCCCCACTATCATGAACCGTTAATTACTTTGCGAAGTAAGTGCGAATGCCGTGAATAGATCTACTGGGATTGAACTTCCCCGTCCAGGTTCTGGTACATACATGGCCAACGGACGCATTTCATTTGAGGAACTCCAGGTGTTTGGCAAAGCACCCGCTTGGGGCAACAACTTATGAATAACATTTACTTAAGGCTTCGGTGTCATGAGCTTAGTGCAATAATATAATATTGTTTAGCATGATAATTGTATTCGTTGCAATTATTACTATTACATTGACTTGTATTCAACTATTACATTTCAAACCTGTGAATTTCACTCAACCTTTGTGTTGACCTTTTAGCATGTTTATCTTAGGTAATTGAGCAACCTATGGCACAGAGTGGCATTGGACTTGAGGACGTCCAAACTTGTTATCATTCAAACTTTATGTATTCAATGTACTTGGGGACCTCTTTTGTAAAACTCTTATATATTATTAAATGATAACTAAATTTTCCAAAATGTCTCTTCTAAGTCGTTTTCTATGATTATGACTATTGATTCATAAAGTAATACCCAATTTAGCTTCCACTGCTATATGTCAAATAAGGGTGTGTTACAACGTGTTTATATTAAGGTGTCTTTTGTATGGGAAAAATGGAAGGTTGTCTTCGACACTGGGTGATGTGGTTGTCTTGGTGTGTTTTGAATTTTTCTTTATAACGTGTGTAGAACCGTAGGGGTAGGGGGCGGTGAATATGATTTTCTTGACTTCTTTGAAGTTTATAAAACTTCAAGTCTCAAAAGAGCCGAGTGGTGCACTAATCTACTTTGCAATGAGAACAATAAGTAGATAGAGAGAAGAAGAGACACCATGATATATACTGGTTCGGGAAGGGGTGTTTAGTCCTTCCGTACGTCTAGTTGCGAATCCACGACACCTATACTCTTCCTAGTATAATCCTTATGTTAGACTATAAACCGTATTAAAATTTAACTCCATCAACTTTCAACAAAGCTCGACGCTCACACAGAAGAGTTACTACCTACGGTATTCCGCCCTCGGAATCCACCCCTAAGAACCCGTGATTCGACTTAACCTATAACTCTAAAAGCCTTCCCTTGGAAGCTTTCTAAAACCTCAACTAGATCCCCAATGATCTAGGCTTGATCCCACGGATACAAGATTTCCCTAACAACTCGATAGATTGAAATAAGATAGTTTAAACCAAGTCCTAACCTAGCCTAGAGTTTGATACTAAAGAAAGGGTAGGAGAAAGAAGACCCTCGACAAAACACATAAGTATGGATTAGGTACTTGTGTGGCTCTCTTGCGGAGATGTGTTCACTTCAATAGAATGATAGATGAGAAGTTTGGAACACTTAATGATATACTTAGAGGATAAAAGAAGTGAAAAAAGAGGAAAGAATGTTTGCAAGAGCTGAGGAATACATAAGCCAAGGGTGGGTATTTATAGGCCAAGAGTCCCAAATTTGGGAAATCAATTCGAGTTCGGCGAGCTGCCCACGCGTTAGCGCGTGGCCAGAATCCCGAGATTGTTTTCTTTGAGACTTTGGCGTTTTAAATATTCACACTTGTTAAACCCCCAAATGTACTTCACGCTATGACCTTTCACTCATTCTTATACTCAAGGACAACCAACTCAAATAGCCATTTGATAAAATGTTTGTGAAGTATTTATAAGCGTTTTGCTTATCCGATAATGTAAAGAGAGAAAAGGATTATTGGAAAGGGGTATTTTAGGTATTCCTCAAAGTGTAACTAGCTTAGCTGGGATGCGACTAAATATTTGAAAAACTAGTTAGGGTATAAGAGAATATTCTTGGAATATTCTTTGCTTGGAGAGAAAGGGGGAAAGATTTGAAATTTGAATTTCAAAATCTTTAAGCACATGTTGGATAAGATGGTATGAGGTGTGAATGAGTTGTCATGATGTAATAGTAGGGAGGCTCTTGATCTAGTTTGAAATGAAGGGTGAAGATGTAAAGAAGATAGGTAAGTAGGATATGTGATATGGCAAGATCAAGGGTGATAAGAGAGTTGTGTTTGTTGTGTGAGTGAGAAGTGAATGTTTGTGAGAGAAGTTGTGTTTGTTTGAGATGAGTATTCAATCCAATGGTTGAGAAGAGAATGAGGGAGTTTGGATTGATGATGAGGCTTGATCAAGGGTAGAAGAGAAAGTGTGTTTATTGTGTTTGTTTGAGAAACAATCTAATGGTTGAGAAAAGAGTGTGGGAACTTAGATTGATGAAATGACTTGATTAAGGGTGAGGATGAAGAAGTGTGTATGTGTGTGTGTGTGAAATTTAAATGTTGTGAAGAAGAAGGTGAATAGTAAATGAGTGGTGGAGAATGTTTTGAAAAGATGTGGAGGATATATTGTTTGGAATGTTGTAACACCCCCATAAAATCACAACGCAGCGAAATACCACTTTGGGGTGCTACTTTATAGTATAAAGTACAAGTTACAGAAAACGACCTCAAAAGAGACGTTAATAAAATGTCACATTCGATTAAAACTTCAGAGTAAAATCAGGTCCCAATAATTTATAATTTAACAAGATTACAAGATTTCAAACGTGAATCATTTTGTATATTTAAGGAAAAATAATTATCGAATGTGAAGAAAAACCAAGTCCTTGAGTTTTGTTGATATCCACGCGTCTCGAATGCTCCTAATGCTCAGCTAACAAGATATAACCTGAGAAAATACATGCAAAAACGTCAACAATAATGTTGGTGAATTCATAGGTTTTAGTAAAAACAGTATTGGAATAAATCAAGTAATATTTCAGTAAGAAAAGTAGCGTTACAACATTTAAAAGAACTGTTGTCGAAATCCAAGTAGTAATTTAATAAATTAGGTATGCTTAGTAGTGGACCACAAGGTATAATATCAACCAACGACAATGCAACGAATGCAGTGTTAAGTAACAGAATTATCGCATTGAGCTCGTGACAACCGATCCCTTGGACGAGAAAATATAGTTTGCCCCAAATGATTTGGTATTATTGCTATATACCTAATTCCAGAATAATATATCCGTTGTAAGTGGGTGTTCCAAAAGGATTCAAACCCTGGACGGGGAGTCACCCCATAGTACTATTTATTACACTAGCGTCTACCCATCACATGTAGTTAACGGTTCATGATTATTGGGGTCTTTAGCAATAGGTACTCCTACGATAATTCACAATAACGGGTCAAGTATACCCTTCAAGCACTTGTGTCTAATTTAAACAAGTATTATGTTCAAAACTCACGGTTTTGTAAATAGATAAACAATGATTTCAAATCATTTAGTAAGCAATTTAAGCTTTAACAATTTCAATAGTAACAACCATTTATCAAACATGTATTAGAAATCATGTTAAAAGCAAGTAAAGTCTTTGGTAAAAACATTCATGTAACGCTTATGAAATTGGAATCAATAATTTTAGCTTAGTAAAACAAGCATATATTCTTACCCCGAAAACAAAAAACCATTAAAAGAGAAAAGGTGGGGCTATGAACTCATCGAGGAGTGATGAAGACCAGAAGTAGATGAATCATCGGACGAGTGAAAAGCGTCTATGCACAACCTAAAAGACGTGATGCGGCTTTGAATGATAAAGAAGATCGATACGTAAAAGTAAATCAAATGATCACGAGATATGTTAGTAAGATATGTTATGGCATTGCATGTGTTTAATTAGCGATTTTGATGAGTTTCGAATGAATTTGGAAGTAGTTTTAGGGACTATTTTAAGGTTAGTAGCAAAACGTGGCTTTTCCTAATAATTTTTGACTTAGATCCTACTATAAAATTACATGGTTGGATAGGTATAAGTCTAAGATACGTATGGAGAATTGGATGGTTTATCAACTCCTCCGGATGAGGAAGTTATGACCGTTTTTTGATTGCTAGTCAAATCTGGAACATTGTTTGGAAAATGAATTAAACTCCAGGTTAATACTCTAAAATGTAGGATAAGAAAGCTAATCTCAGTAGTATACATATTAATCTAACTTCTCTAAGTGGAGATTCACTTTAATAACTATTACGGTTTGGAAAATACGCCAAAATTAGTGTTTGGTAGGAAATTTTGGGACTGCTGCAGACCAACAGTATAAATGGGTTAATTTCAACAAAATTTTGGCCTAATAAGGTCTGGATTATTAGATGGGGTTGTAGAAATAAGTTCAAAGTACATGTGTCGAGTTGGCTAGAGCCATATCTCCTTCGGATGAGTGAGATATGACCAATTTACAGAAACTAGTCAGTTCTAAACTACTGTTTGAAAAAGGGATTTAACTCCAAATTTATGCACTAAAGTGTTGGGTTTTTAAAACATGGTTAAATACTAGACATCATAAGCTTTCATATCTCTTTGGATTCAACTTTATTTCTATTATAGAATAGGATTTATGGCCAAAACCGTAAGCATTAGAAATTCAACGAACTTTCTGTTTTGAGTTATGATTAGTAAAAACTCATTTCCCGTGGATTGGTAAATGATTTGATTAAAAGGCTTAATGTTCTGGAAACTAGACTTAAGTATCTTTCCATGGGTGAAAGCCCCATCCTTTTATCTTTTATAGGTTAAGATATATGGTCTAGTAAAGTTGACTAAAAATTCAGCAACATAGTTTTACGCCTTTTCTTGAGAAATAAAAGTGCGGCCACATAGTAATAAGATAAGAATCGCTAAGCGAGACTTAGTAGACACTTAATGTAGTATAAGTGCAGGTTGTATACCAATTTGGGGATAAAAATACTTCGGTTAAGTTATAATGCAATGCCATGCATATCTCGGAAACATATCTCGTGATCATTTGATTTACTTTTACGTATCGATCTTCTTTATCATTCTAAGCCGCATCACATCTTTTAGGTTATGCTTAGACGCTTCTCACTCGTCCGATGATTGATCTACTTTTGGTCTTCATCACTCCTTGGTGAGTTCATAGCCCCACCTTTTCTTCTTTAATGGTTTTCATAACTATTTTCGGGGTGAGAATACATGCTTCTCGAATGCTCCTAATGCTCAGCTAACAAGATATAACCTGAGAAAATACATGCAAAAACGTCAACAATAATGTTGGTGAATTCATAGGTTTTAGTAAAAACAGTATTGGAATAAATCAAGTAATATTTCAGTAAGAAAAGTAGCGTTACAACATTTAAAAGAACTGTTGTCGAAATCCAAGTAGTAATTTAATAAATCAGGTATGCTTAGTAGTGGACCACAAGGTATAAGATCAACCAACGACAATGCAACGAATGCAGTGTATATGTAAAACAGGAATTATCGCATGAGCCTCGTGGGGACAACCGATCCTTTGGACGAGAAAATATAGTTTACCCCAAATGATTTGGTATTATTGCTATATACCTAATTCCAGAGTAATATATCCGTTGTAAGTGGGTGTTCCAAAAGGATTCAAACCCCGGACGGGGAGTCACCCATAGTACTATTTATTACACTAGCGTCCACCCATCACAGGTAGTTAATGGTTCACGATTATTGGGGTCTTTAGCAATAGGTACTCCTACGATAATTTACAATAACGGGTCAAGTATACCCTTCAAGCACTTGTGTCTAATTTAAACAAGTATTATGTTCAAAACTCACGATTTTGTAAATAGATAAACAATGATTTCAAATCATTTAGTAAGCAATTTAAGCTTTAACAATTTCAATAGTAACAACCATTTATCAAACATGTATTAGAAATCATGTGAAAAGCAAGTAAAGTCTTTGGTAAAAACATTCATGTAATGCTTATGAAATTGGAATCAATAATTTTAGCTTAGTAAAAAAAACACATATTCTCACCCCGAAAACAAAAAACCATTAAAAGAGAAAAGGTGAGGCTATGAACTCACCGAGGAGTGATGAAGACCAGAAGTAGATGAATCATCGGACGAGTGAAAAGCGTCTAAGCACAACCTAAAAGACGTGATGCGGCTTAGAATGATAAGAAGATTGATACGTAAAAGTAAATCAAATGATCACGAGATATGTTAGTAAGATATGTTATGGCATTGCATGTGTTTAATTAGCGTTTTGGATGCGTTTCGAATGAATTTGGAAGTAGTTTTAGGGACTATTTTGAGGTCAGTAGCAAAACGTGGCTTTTCCCAATAATTTTTGACTTAGAGCATACTATAAAATTACATGGTTGGATAGATATAAGTCTAAGATACGTATGGCGAATTGGATGGTTTATCAACTCCTCCGGATGAGGGAGTTATGGCCGTTTTATGATTGCTAGTCAAATCTGGAACATTGTTTGGAAAATGAGATAAACTCCAGGTTAATACTCTAAAATGTAGGATAAGAAAGCTAATCTCAGTATTATACATCTTAATCTAACTTCTCCAAGTGGATTCACTTTAATAACTATTACAGTTTGGAAAATACGCCAAAATTAGTGTTTGGTAAGAAATTTTGGGACTGCTGCAGACCAGCAGTAAAAATGGGTTAATTTCAGCAAACTTTTGGCCTAAGAAGGTCTGGATTATTAGATGGGGTTGTAGAAATAAGTTCAAAGTACATGTGTCGAGTTGGCTAGAGCCATATCTCCTCCAGATGAGTGAGATATGACCATTTTACGGAAACTAGTCAGTTCTGAACTACTGTTTGAAAAAGGGATTTAACTCCAGATTTATGCACTAAAGTGTTGGGTTTTTAAAACATTGTTAAACTTATTTTTCCAGTATACCCAAACCTTCTAAAATCAAACCCTTGCTAACCCCTTGCTTTAAATTAAGTCAAAAACCCTAAAACTTAAAATCTTCTAAAAATCAAGAACTCATAAACTTCTTGCATGATGATTTTTATTGGTGAGGGATGATTAAGGTTTATTATAGTAGTGATTTAAGGTCAAAAGGAAGGGATTTGGTGGAGATTTGAAGATGAAGATGGTGGTTTTGGTGTTGGGGCTGTCGAACCAAGAGAAGAGAGGGAGAAAGAGCCGACAGTTGGTTTCTAAGATTTGTGTTGTGTGTTTATTTGAGTCGTATATTATGAATAAAAGGGAAGAGTGGGTTTTTAGTTCGGCTTTAATTAGGATTAGTAGGCTTTAAGAGATAATAATAAAAATAAATAAAATGGGTGTGTTTGTGTGAGTTGGGCCGCCAGCCAAAAGAGGGGGGAGGGGGTTTTATGGACTTAATTTTTTTAATTAACCAAGTTACCTAATGAATCCCGGCCCAAAAACTAATTAAACCCGTTACTTTTTATAAAAACGCAAGTTTTGTCTCGGTTTCGGCCAAACACGGATAAAAAGATGAAAAGTAATAAAAATAAAATAAGTAAACTTTATTGGCTAAAACACGGCACTCGTTGATTTCTCGATCGATAAAACGGATAAATATCCAAATCACGACGCGGAAATAGCTAAAACGACGATTTTTATCAAGTCGAGCAAAAAGAATAAAAAATGATTTCTACAAAAATTAGAAAATACAAATAGGGCTCGGTTTAAATATTGATTTTGAATTCGGGTTGTTAAAGTATCTACCCCTTTAGGGAGCGACGTCCCATCGCTCAATTCGTCTGAATCGTCTTCGGTTAAATTGCGGAGAGATGAGGATATAAACAAGTCATCGTCAAGGTTTCCAACGGAAGACGTCTTGAAAAGTAAAGCACATTCGATTAAATTTCAGAGTAAAATTAGGTCCCAATAATTTATAATTTAACAAGCTTACAAGGGTTCAAACGTGAATCATTTTGAATATTTGAAGTTAAAAAAAATTATCGAATGTGAAGAAAACTGAGTCCTTGAGTTTTGTTGATATCCACGCGTCTCGAATGCTCCCAATGCTCAGCTAACAAGATATAACCTGAGAAAATACATGCAAAAACGTCAACAATAATGTTGGTGAATTCATAGGTTTAAGTAAAAATAGTATTGAAATAAATCAAGTAATATTTGAGTAAGAAAAGTAGCGTTACAACATTTAAAAGAATTATTGTCGAAATCCAAGTAGTAATTTATTAAATCAAGTATGCTTAGTAGTGGACCACAAGGTATAAGATCGACCAACGACAATGCAACAAATGCAGTGTCAAGTAACAGAATTATCGCATTGAGCTCGTGACAACCGATCCCTTTGACGAGAATTTATGATGCCCCAAACGGATTAGGTATTATTGCTATATGCCTGTAGTTCTCAGAGTAATATATCCGTTTAAAAGTGGGTGTTCCAAAGGATACAAACCCCGAACGGGGAGTCACCCCATAGTGGTATTCCGCTGTGTTGTTGTGATTTTGGGGGTGTTACAAATGTAGGGAATAAGAAGTACAACAAGTATAAGGATAATACATTGTGTAAGAGAATAAGAGTTGGCATGTTGAGGATAAGGTTTGGGGTTTATTTGGTGAAGGTTTATGTGCATAAAGGTTTGAAGATGAAGATAAAGAATGAAGAATGAAGATGAAATCAAAGGATTGATTTGGGTTAATTATCACATTGCCAATAAGAGAAGAAAAGATTAAGCAAATGTGATTATGGGATTGTTTAGGAAGAAGAGGTTTGGAGTGTGCGTGGAAGAGATGAAATCATTTGTTAGGTAAGAAAGGTAAATAGGTGATTAGGAAGAATGGGTAGAAGGATTGTGTAGAGGAAGTGTGGACTTGTACATGCGAGGAATACATGTGAGTTTGTAAAAATATTTATGGGTAAGGAAGTAAGAAAAGTCAAAGTATGATTAACTTCCAAATACCACAAACTCTATTAGTCATTTAGACTTTAATCCATGATAATCAACAATGGATTTGATCACTAATCATCTTGATGCAAACAAGCTAATTACTTTACATCTTAAGTAAAGCATATCTCATAACGGGAAAGGATGCGTTTACGCAAAGTGACCTTTGACTTTGTTTGACCAATAAGGGAGTCAAACCCGTTACATGATTAGGATCAATTGTAAATCCGAGCAACAGTAGATTTGATCATTAATCATTTTGATGCAAACAAGATAAGTACTTTGCATCATAAGTAAAGTATATCCCATGACGGGAAATGATGCATTTACACAAAGTGACCTTCGACTTGGTTTGACCAATACGGGAGTAATGCCTGTTACATGATTAAGATCACCCTAAGTCCAGATTAAGGTCAAATGAATACTCTTGCTTGTTGGTATGTTGGAAACATGATCATACCAGGTTTAGAAAAAAGTCTAAGCCTTGGCTAGAGGCGTTTGATAAAAGATTTGAGTTGACGTTTTATAGAAAAATGGTAGGATTCGTTTTTTACTCCTCTCTAAGTCTAAACCTCATTTGGAGTGTTCCCAAATGCTCAAATATCATGTACATACCTTTATTGAAGTTTTCGCATGTGTCGGATAACAAGAAATCCGACAATTGTAAAATCCATAAAACGGACTTTGCCTGTGGCGCGCTGGCCATGCGCTGACGCGTGCCTAGCGCACCAGACAGGAAAGTCCGGTTTTACGGATTTAGGCTACCGTTTGTGAACTTACATTTTGCGAACGTTTATTTGTCATTGTTATAACATAAAGGAGATCATAGTCAATGTTGCACCAACAATCTCACCTTTTTTGATGATGACAAATAAAATTTCGGAAAGCAAATAAAATTACAAACGTAGCGAAGATGAAGACCGCCGTTGATGAAGTTTTCGTCTTGATCTTGGCCTTGTAATTTGGTGAAGCTTAAACATTATCTTCACCTTATAAGTCTTGCATAGCTTTACCACTCCCATGTATGACTTTACCACTCCCATGTGCACTATTGCTCTTTGCTTCCGTAATTGCTTGCATTTCCCGATAATCATCAATGCTTTTGCTTTCCTTCTCCCTTTTTTGTCAAATCAAAAAGGCGGGATCTTGGTCTTTCATTGGAAGGTTGATATCTTTGTAAAAGAAAGAATAGATACCATTGTACGTGCTCCCCCTAGATCGTTGCCCCCTTGCTTTAAGGCGGGGATCCATAGGTCAAGAGCATTGCCTTCACGGTGGCTTGGCTACAACTAGCAACAAGCAAACACAAGACAACAACACAAGCAACAAAACATATACGCATGTTCAAGTCTAACATGGGTTAGCTTACCATTTGGTATCTTGAATATCAATAAGGGAAAATATGATAATAAATATGCATTTATATCTAGCAAAATGCATTACATCATTTCATTTATGGATAGTTCATACACCCATACTTAAAGCACTATATTAGTACTTTGACATAAAAGCACTATTCTAGTGCCTTGCATAAAAGATGAGATTCTACTTATTTAAACCTTCTTAGCTTCCTATTTTATAGAAGTCATTTATTTTCTCTATTCCTTTGTCATTCTTTTTTACCTTCTTTTCCTCCAACTTCCTATTCATCTTGGATATGATATCAAGAAGCATCTTTAGGCTATGATGAATAGACAAGTACATTTCTCTTAACTCCATTCTTGCTTCTTTGAGGGCATTCATCATATGAGTTGTATTCTCACAACAAATAGAGTACTCATCCGCATTCAACTTTAGGCTTAAGGGTTCCTTGACCTTATCCCAAATCTCACTTTCTGTAAATCATCTTTAGATAAACTCAAACATTATCCTTTCATCACCTTCATATTCCTTCATTGTTTTAAATTTCCTTTTCAACTTCTTTGAGCTTTCCTCCATCTCTCATTTATTCACGGACCCCTCCGAATTGGACATTTTCCTATAATTGATGTTGCATACGTAGAGATAGAAGAGTATGTGTAAATTTATTTTAAATACTTTGCTTTTATATTTTGAAAGAATTAGATTTGAGTGAGAACTTTATTATTAATAAGAAGGCTTTTGAAGATTACTTACTTGTTAAAAGTTCTTGGTTTCTTCCTTCTTGTTCCTAATGATTTAATGGTAAAAAGATGAGTAAAGAGTAGTATGTGATGTTTTTGAAGGAGGATGGTTTATTTGTTTGTTGGTTAATAACCAAAAATTTACATGTATATCCAAGTTTAAGTACAAAGTACCATTTTGTGTATTTATGCAAAATTAGTTAATTATTTAAAGTACACTCTTCTATCCTATCATGTCCCTTCCTTTCTTTTTCTTCCTCTTCTTGCAACATCAAACCCAATCCTAGTCTAAGGTAACTAAAATGATCCTTTACCAATAGTTTTGTTAAGATATTTGCAACATTTTCTCCTAAGGGGATTTTTTCTATAGTGATATGCTTTTTTGCTACATTGTCTTTCAAAAAGTGATGTCTTATTTCTATGTGATTTGTTCCAGGGTAATCAATAGGACTTGAAGTTAGATTGATCACACATTTATTATCGCATAGTATTGGAACCTCATCAATCAAGATGTTATAATCCACAAACGCTTGCTTCATCCATAACGCTTGTTGACAAGCCTTTTCGGCCGCCACATAATCGGATTCGGTTATGGAGTTAGCGCGTGATGTTTATTTCTTTGAAAACCATGATGTTAAACAAGATCCAAAGAATACGCAAATTCCACTTATGCTTTTTCTATCAACTACATCGCCCACATGATCAGAATTGGCATATACCAATACATTTACCCTCGTATCTTTAGGATACCAAAGACCTAGGTGTTGTGTTCCCATAATATACCTAAATATTCTTTTAACCGCTTGTAAATGAGATACCTTAGGATCTTCCTGAAATCTAGCACAAAGGCAAACACTAAACATTATATCTGGCCTACTAGCGATGAGATAAAGTAAACTACCTATCATTCCTCTATACTTAGTGATATCAATGGATTCACTATCTTTGTCTAAAGAAGTACTTTTTTCCTAGACATTGGAGTTTTGATAACTTTGGAATTTTCCAAACCAATTTTCTTAAGCATTTCTCTAATGTATTTTGATTGATTAAAGAATATTCCATCATTCATTTGCTTAATTTGCAATCCTAAGAAGAAGTTAAGCTCGTCCATCCTGCTCATCTTGAATTCATCATGCATCAATTTAGAAAATTCATCGCAAAGCGATTGACAAGTAGACCCAAAGATAATATCATCAATGTAGCTTTGAATGATTATGAGATGTGATTCCTTTGTTTTAGTGAATAAGGTGTTGTCTACTATTCTCATTTTATATCCGTTGTTTATGAGAAAAGATTGTAATTTAACATACCAAGCTTCAGGAGCTTGTTTAAGTCCATACAAAGCCTTCTTAAGCTTATAAACATGATTTGGTTTTTAAAAATCAACAAAATCGGGAGGTTGCGTAACATACACTTCCTTGTCGATGACTCCATTTAGAAAAACACTTTTTGTATCCATTTGAAAAAGTTTGAACATGTAACTACATGCATATGCAAGCAAAATTCTAATTGACTCTAATCTAGCAATGGGGGCGTAGGTTTTGTCATAATCAATACCTTCTTGTTGATTATATCCTTGTGCTACTAATCTAGCCTTGTTCCTGCATACTATACCATTTTCGTCTAATTTATTTCTAAATACCCATTTGGTTCCTATTATGGTATGACCTTCTGGATAAGGAACAAGATCCCAAACACTGTTACGTATGAATTGATCAAGTTCCTCTTGCATAGGCATTGTCTAACTTTCATCCTTGATGGCTTCCTTAATGTTCTTAGGTTCTATGGTTGAAACAAATGCAAAGAAATTACTTCTATCTTGGGCATGTGACCTAAGAGTCCTCTCATCTAATTCTCATATCACTTAATCTACGAGATGGTCTCTAATTTCTCTAATGTTTTCTACCCCATGTATGACTTCCTCTAAATCACAATTTAGATTTTGGGTTCTATCATGATTCTGAACGGCTTGTTCTTCAATCATGTCATCATCTGCTGATGTGGGTGTTGTAAACTCACAAAGAAGTTTTACAACTCCCTAGGCAGTGTACCTAACCGTTGTAGTGTAGTATAGGCAAGACTCGAGGGTTGTTATCGTTCTCTAGGGGAATAGGTTGGGAAGGCTCGAACAAAATGTAACTAAGGTCTAAAGAAGTAAAAGAAGAGTATTTTTGTATTTTTATATTTTATGAAAGCAAGTAAAATTCAGGTTTTGAGAGGTGGTTTTGGTTTTAACTAATTAAACTAAATTAAATCTAAACTACTTTGATGGAAACTCGATGGGTAAACAAACGTATTTACTTAATCATGCATTAATCCTTAGTTTGCTTCTCCTAATCCTATTGCTTTGTCACACTTGTGATGATTTGTGTAAATATTTCCTAAGTCATGAACGAATTACACGAACCCGCCGTCTATGTAATATTCTGTTAAGACAACGCATAGTAAGGCAGTATAAAGACTATTACAAGGCCCCTAAGAGTACATTACATGCATTAAAATATTTAAGAGGTGATCATCCATAGATGGGCAAGGCAGTATGAAGATTGTTACCGATAGAATCCTTTCTACACAATCGCGTTTCCCTAGACGTCTATGTTAATCTAATATATTATAGCAAGTTTTCTAAAGCCTAACGCGCACATCCATCATAAGAAGCAACATTTAAAGGATCTACAAACTAAGTTTCATGCAATCATAAGTAAATACTAATGGATCTAGCCTAGCATGTTAAGAAGAAGCGAAGAACAATAATTAATCAAACAACACAAAGACATATTGAATGAATAAAAGATAAAGGACTTCACTTGATTAAAACATGAGTATAAGGCTGATACAAGAGGGTTTTCACACTGTAAAAACAACCTTAAAAGCTGCTAAACTCGAACCCTAATTATGAAGTTCGTCTCCCAAAAGTTGCACACTTAAAACCCTAAAAACGAGTTTGTATATATAGGAAATAGATCACAACGGCGTCGCAAGAATCCTGACGCCGTCGCTTCGCCGAATCTTCTATGGTTTTATTGAGGCGGTCACGTTCTGACGGCGTCACAATTTTCTTGCCGTCTCTTGTAGGTTCTGACGGCGTCGCTAGGAATTGCGATGCCGTCTCCAAACACTGTATGCGATTCTTTGAAGCCACTTTGCGTAAAGCTGCAATCTTGTCCCGTTTCTTCCCAAATTGAGTCCAACTCATGTGTATATCCTCAAAAGGCTTCCCAAATGCTAAAAACACAAAAACAAACGATTAAGCATGTATTTTGGGCATATTTGCATAATTTAGGGGGTTAAATGACCCCGAAAAAGTGTATAAAATGACATCGCTTTATCTACCAAAGGTGATGTCCTAGATTTGGGTAAGCTTTCATCAAATGTGATATTAAGTGATTCTTCTATTTTTAAGGTCTCTTTATTTAGTACTATGTATGCCTTAGATGTTTGTGAGTATCCTAAGAAGATGCCGTTATAGGAAATTGAGTCATTTAAACTAGGATTTTCTAATGATTTGAATATAATGCATTTACATCAAAAAATTCTAAAGTATTTTAGGGAAGACTTCCTACCTCTAAGTATCTCATATGGTATCTTATCAATAGTCTTTCTAATCAAAACCCTATTTAGTATGTATGCGGCGGTTTCTACAGCATGACACCAAAATCTTTGAGGGATGAATTATTCATTTAACATTGTACGACTCATTTCTTGCAAAGTTGGGTTCTTCCTTTCAACAACCTCATTAGATTGAGGAGTGCGAGGTGCCGAGAAGTTGTGAGAGATTCCATGTTTGACACAAAAGACTCCAAATTGGACTTCATTATTAGATTCTCTACCATGATCCGTTTGGATTGAGACAATCGAACGACCAAGTAGGTTTTGTAGACTTTACCTAATGCCTTAAATTTATCAAAAGCTTCATTTTTTGTTTTTTGAAATAATGTCCAAGTCTATCTTGAGTAATCGTCTACTATTACTGATCATGCAAATATAGACACGATCAGGCTTTGATGGGGATAAAAGAGTTTAGGGTTGAATGCTGGATTGCCAAGTCTTGAATAACATGTAACAACTCAAATGGAAACATTACGTTAAGTGAAGCACAGGGGGTGTCCCTGCGAATCACCTCCGACGTGAGAGTAAGTATGTGCTTTTGGGAGTAATAAGTATGTATGAAGTAAGTAATTGTATGTTGAAAAGCGTAAAACATACCTAAGGACCTTGCCATCCATTTATAGGTCATGAAATAGGCTAGAACAAGGCTCTACACATAAACCGATGATTGTAGGGTGATGTTGTCGTTTTAACCACCAAAAATTATTTATAAAATGGAAAGACTATACAAACCTTAATACAAAAGTATCATGGCAAGTATTGATCTTCCGAGTTGTCGTTCTAAAGGAGTGGTGAATTTGAAATACGTTGGTTGAGTTTTGTTTGATGCTTAGTTATCAAAATTGGTTTTTAGTTTTAAGTCTAATAAAGAAATAAAAGCGAGAAATGCAAATCCACTAATAAATCTAAGGCAAACAATATCTAAACACAAACTACGGGAACAATAAAAGGTAAGGATCTAAAAGATTACTAGAGGAATATGTTTGTCTAGAAACGATGGTTAAAATATTATAAATTAATAAAGAAGTTATTTTGGTGATCAAAAACTCGTATAAGGGTTAATCTCTTTATACTGTCGTATATCAATCTTAACCTTTATACGCGCACATTAGACCGATTAGTTGATAATATAGGGTAAGATATTAACTACCAGAGAATTTATATTCTTTCCAACGGCTTTTTCCCGTTAAAATGAATATAGACAATCTAAGTAAACCGAAGGTTGGATGTCTCCTTTTATCGGCTACTAGGCTAAATTAGTCGTTTTATAGTAAAGGGTAGTATTTCGGATTTGAAGCGAGTCTTACTCACCTTACCTTGAGTTAGGGTTCCCTTTCAAAAGTAAGGCGCCAAAATCGTCTAGGCGGACCGTCCACAAAATTTTAGTCAAGCTCCGCCCAAATCCGCAAATACTATTTGTTACCAAAAACGCTAACGTAACCTCTAGTCAATAAACTAACCTAAACTAACAACTAAAATCACCATCCACAACTTCCCCAAATTAATCTAATATCTTAACCACCAATTTCTAAACAAACATATATATAATCTACTCGCGCATAATAGTAATAAGCAAATAATAAGCAATACAAATTAAACTAAACATGGCAATAATAATTAACATACTAAAAATAAAGAGATAAAAAAATTAGAGATAAAAGGGTTAGGAGAGACCAAACATGAATAAAGAGGAAAAGATGATCCGATAAGACACACTTAAAGAAAACATTACACCTTGATAAACCACTTGTCATCCACTAACAACCCTTTAAACTATACTGATTACCACAAATCAACACTAAATATTTCTTTTCGGGTTTGAAACAATAACTCTTTATCTATAAAATGACATAATTAGCTAAATATTAATAAATAAAAGTAATGAACAGATGAGTAAAAATTTTGTAAGACGAAGACTTGATGTTTTGTTTCTTCAAAATATAAAAGCACACATTAAATAAAGCAAAAGCATCTAACATTAAGTCAATACGTTGATTGTTTAAACAGAATGCAACAACAAAATGGAAGAACTGGACTTAAAGTAACAGAAATAAATCATTTACTAATCATAAAAAAAATCATTAAGCTAATATATGGGAATGACATTTGATAAAATACTAGACATAAAAAAATGACTTCAGTTTTGTGTAGTCACCGACCCATAGAGGGTTGCGGCTACCCAACACCCTTAATGATATGATATGACTACAATAAATAGCCACCACAATATTAGATGACGTCAGCCCTCTTTTCTTTGATACAATTGGATAGAACCAGTGGGCTGGGCTTGTATCTGCTAGGAATAGCATTTTTTTAATTTTTAACAAGCAAATATATCCGCGTATTGCTGCGGGCGTTAATTTTTCGCGCGTTGTTGCAGGGCGTTAAATTTATTTATTTATTTTCTTTTTTTTCGCGCGTTTTTTTTATGTTAGTGTAAGTTTATTTTTTCCTGCACGTTACTGCGGTGCGTTAATTTTTCGCGCGTTGTTGCGTGTCATTAATTCTTTTTTTTTCCTTTAATTTTGTGCGAGTTTATTTTGTCGGTCTCATATTTAATAGTGCGGGTTTACTTTTTCAGTATCGTGTTTAGTAGTTTTTTTTATGATCTTACGCGTTGTTGCGTGACGTTAAATTTTTTTTTTAATTTTTTTTTGCGAATTTATTTTTTTGGTCTCATGGTGTAAAATGACACTGTTTAAGTCAATTCGGAAATGTTACCGCGGGTATTTTTTTATCTGAATGCGTCGGTACTTTTGTAACATTTTTTCCTTCCTATTTTGTGCCAACAAATTTAAAAAAAAAAAAAGAACTAACTGGGCCGGCCCAAATTTTTGGGCTAAATTTTTTGGGCTTCTTTTTGGCCCAACACTGTAGCACTGTAGCTACAGTGCTTAAAATGAATAGTAAGTCAACCCTTCTCAAATGATTATATATATAATTGCAATACTTGGGCTTAATCTTGGGCTTAGTATAAGTAAGGGTCGGCCCGGCCCTTATAAAGGGTATCGGGTCGGCCCAATAAACAATGAAGGCACCGTCGAAATTGCAATTTCGTGCTCTTTTCAATGGCATGCTCGAGGAATTTTTTTTGACTTCGTCTTAATCTTGAATAATAAACTTGATCAAATTGAACCTGAAAATTCTCATTTTTGCTTTGTTTTCAATCCTTAGTACCTGGAAGACATAAAAATACCAAACAAACATATTTGCAAGATAATTATCCATATTTTAGTATTTTAAGTCCATTTTATAGTGTTTTATGAGGTATAAATGATGTGTGTTTTAGCACACATCATAGGGGTGTTCCGTGATTTAAGGGGTGATTACACGGTTAATATGCCACGATCTCTACCTTGGCGGGAAAGCTTTGGCAGAGAGGGAGAACATGGGTTTTGACTTGACTAAGTTTGACCTCTGCCCTAGTTTCGTCGAAGACCTTACCGCGAAGGGTGTGGGTCTTCGCGTGACGGATTCCCATACTGGTAACCATCGCAAAGATGATTTTACGCCACTAGAAACTATTCGAAGGTTTTTAGGTATAATTGGGAGTAAATCCCTTTCGAGCTCGAAGGGGAGGCCTTCGAGCCAAAGGGGAGGGTACGTCAACAAGCCCCCCAGTCGAATGTAATGTATACATCTTTAGATGCGTGTTGTGCGCATTAAATGCTAACCCCACTTGTTAGGGGTTAGTTGAAGACTTAAATGGATTAACACCCAAGAGTCTTTCTCGGTCAATGTGATTGTCAAATCACATTCTATCTAGAATTTTAAATCCGGATTAAGGATCGTCCCTACACGTGTAAGTTTGATAAAAAAAAGTTGATTCTTATAAAACTCTCTCTGCACAGTCCTAATTTCTTCTACTATCTTCATCTCCTTCATCCATATTCTCTGTAGTGTTTTGTCATCTAAGAAGGTAAGATTATCATCCGCTTTGCTTTTCACTATGGGTGCAAAGGATATTATTCGCACACAAACGTGCGTTCTTACGAAGGAAGAACTTTCCAACTTCCTTACTACTTACCCCGTTTCTTTTGAGTATAAAGTGATGCTCCCTAAGAGAAACCAAACCATATTTGATGCCCCTGATGGGTACGTTGGTTTATATACTCACTGCTTCATCCTTGCAAACCTTAGGTTGCCTCTCCTTAAGTTCTTTTATGAAGTCCTCCAGTACTTTCATATTCACATTTCTAGGCTCAACCCATTTGGTTGTGCCAAGCTCACTACCTTTATCGTAATGTGCAAAGCATATGGTTATGAACCATCAGTTGAGCTCTTTAAAGGTTTCTTTAATTTGTTTCCTGGTGGCAAGTGGTTGACTTTATGCAAGAGACCTGAATAACACATTCCTAATCTTTTACCAAAAGTCATTACTCGGATCGAAGGTTGGAAAGGCCGATTCTTCTGTGTTCAAGATTCCATCGTCCCTGTCGATTATCCCAAGCTTATTTCCAAAGATAATAGGTGGGACACAAAAACTTTTAGAGACAAGCTTCCTGATACGATTCATGAAAATCCTTCCTTTCAATGCCTTGGTAGATATCCTACCAATGTTTGAGTTTTTCCTGACCCTATCCTCTTCTTAGCTGGTCTCAAACCTTCGTGGGAGTACGACCAACAACTTCCTGCGATCATTGTTAGTGGAAACGGTACTTATTATTCTAATTTCTTTATATGCTACTGCTTCTTTGCTGATATACGATTCATTCTTTTCTTTTGCAAAAATGGCTTTCAAGAACTTCTTGTATGCTGAGACTGATGATGACCTTTCTTTCCTTCCCAATGAACCTTCTCTTGATTTTGGTATTGGCTCTCCTTCCGTCTCGATCAATACGGAGCCTCCTGTCACAATATCGGAGCCTATAGAGCAGTTGGTGGAGAACACAGCTGATTCGGGAGTCTCTCCTCGTCAATAGAAGCTTGTTATTCATCCCGGAAGTGTAGCTGCGAGGATAAAGGATCAAAAGTGTAGGATAAAAGAAGGGTCTTTGAAACCACCTATTAAGTGCAGGTTAGTTCAAGATGCTTCTTCTTCCCGTGCAACTCATCAAAAAACTGTCTCTTTGAAGGATGACACTCCTTTTCTCACTATCTCCGATGATGATGAAGGTAACTATTAGTATAATCTTTTATTTCTTCGTATACCTTCGTAGATGCTTATTGCTTACTGGTTCTTTAAAGGTCTCCCCGACGTCCTCGAACTTCAAGATGCCACTGTTTGTCACTTGAAGATCTCCAACATTACCCCTCCAGCTTGGAAGGGTCATCTTGATAATCAGCTGGATGTTGAACTGCTCAACCTTTACGACCGCTGCTACGCTAGATAAGCGGTCGTGGATAATGTCATTAACCACAGAGCTCGAGAGCTACTAAAGGTTGTTGATCAAATGAAGGGAGAGCGTGAAGTGTTAAAGGAAAGGGAGAAAGCTAGGGATAAGGAGTGTGAGGAGCTAAAAGCCAAATGTGAAGATTTTGACAACAATCCGGCTATGAAGGTTCTTCGTGAGAAGATTGCTGCTCTTTTAATTGAGGTAAAAGAGCACAAGGCCAGTCTTAATAGGATGTTTTTAGAGAGCCAAAAATGGGCTGGTTACCAGGTAAGCCTTTTGACTTTGGAGTCAAAGGTTGCTTCCCTGGAGGCTGAGAAGGTCAAACTGGAGGCCGCCAAAGCCTCACTCCGCCAAGAATTAGAGAATGCCAAACTGGATAGGGCGGAGGTTGTTTCGAAGGTGGTGCCCTACGTGGCTACGGATTTAGTACAGAGTGATGACATGGGCAAGGTAGTTGCAAAACTTGTTTCTTCTGCTATCTTTTATGGGAGGTGCCAGGCATTCGAGGAGGTTGCCAACATGAAAAAGCCCTTTGATATAACGAATGTAAAGGATTATAGGCCTCCGTACAAGTGGGAGCACACCAAGGCTGGCAACGAGTTTGCAACTACCACGTTTCCATATCTTGCTGATGTCGTTATAGACCCGCATGCATCCGTTGAAACCTTTATCTCCAAGAAGCCTCGGATAATGCAACATCTAGTTCCGACAAGGCTGCCTCCCCGCTCCTTCTCAAAAGGCCACTCCATCCTCTGCCCTAGTCACCAAGCCACAGTCTCCTCCCACGGCTCAATGAAGGTCACCATGTTGGTGATAATTTGGTTCCAAGGGTAGCATGTACCCTTTAAACTATTTACTTTTATGTTCCTCAAGCTTTGGCCTTTCGTCAATGTTTTATGTATTTGCCTTGATGGTTTGTGTAGGCTATTATATGAACAGTTTTTCCCAATCCTTGTGATTGGCTTTGGATGTTGTCCCTTCGAGGACTTTTAATGATATAGGGATGTAGTCCCAAATTTTGCTACTACTTTTGATTGTGCAAATATGGGCACGATCAGGCTTCGATGAGATCAAATAGTTCTTCTTGTGGATGTTGAGTTGCCAAGCTTTGAATAACCTGTGTCAACATAAATGGAAACACTACGTTAAGTGAGGCGCAAGGGGTGTCCCTGCGAATCACCTCCGGCGTGAGAGTAAGTATGTACTTTTTGTATTGAGAAAGTATGAAAGAGTAAGTAACTGTGTGTAAGAGTCTTAGCCATACCTAGAGCCTTTGGCATCTATTTATAGTTGCAGAAATGAGATGGGACAAGGCTTAGCACCAAAGCCGGTGATCGTAGGGGGTGTCCCACGATTTAAGGGGTGATTCTGGGATTATGTACCACGATTTCTATTTTGGCGGGAAGATCCCAATAGAGATGGAGAACATGGGTTTGACTATCTGACCTCTACCTTAGTTTCATCGAAGGCCCACCGCGAAGGATGTAGGGCTTCGCGTGGCGGATTCCCATACTGGTAATCTTTTCGAAGATGATTTTACGCCACTCGAAACTATTCGAAGGTTATGTAGTGTATTTGGGAGAAGATCCCATTTGGGCTTTGAAAGGGAGACCTTCGAGCCGAAGGGGAGGGTACGTCATCAAGCCCCTCAGTCGAATGTAATGTATGCATCTATAAGTGCATTGCTTTCGACTATCAATCTTCATCAAAAATCGAAGACCATGTCACAGGCTACTACTATACTCATTAAGTATTAACCCACTTGTTGCTGGGTTAGTTGGGGTTTTAATGCAGATAACCCAAAAGTCGGCCTTGGTCATCGTGAACATCCTATCCCTCTTTAAAATTCAATTTGAAATCCGATTAATCTTAATCTTTGCCACGTGCACGGTGATATGTCCCTCTAGCTTTGCCTATATAAACGTCATCACAAAACCCTTTTTATTTTTACCACTTCAATCACCCGTCTTCTCTCTTTCAGGAATATTTCTATGTACTTCTAAAGGTAAGATCAAAAATTATTATCAGGCATGTCTGCAAAAAATACATTAGCTATTCAACGATGTGAGTTGTTACGCAAAGAGTTAGACGAGTTTCTTTCTTTCTATCCCATTCCTTCGGAGTACCGTGTGATCCTTCCCACGTCTACTCAGACCATTCTTGATGCTTCACCTGGGTACATTGGTTTGTACACTCATTGCTTTTCTCTTGCTAATCTTAGATTGCCACTTAATGATTTCTTCTGTGAGGTGCTTCCGTACTTCAAAGTTCACATCTTTAGGCTTAACCCTTTTGGTTGTTCCAAATTAACGACCTTCATTGTCATATGTAAGGCGTATGATTGTGAGCCTTCTGTTGAATTATTTCGTGGTTTATTCAATCTTTGCAAAGCTGGTAGTTGGTTAACTTTTCAAAAAAGATCCAAAAATCATATCCCGAGTCTCCTTGCTAAAGTTATTACTCGTATCGAAGGTTGGCACCAGTGTTTCTTTTTTATTCAAGATACCATCGTTCCTTCCAAATTTCCTTAGCTTCTTCTTAAGGGGAATATACTTGACGTCAAATCTTTCAAAGATAAACTCCCTTCTGGTATTGAGAAAAACCTACAGTTTCAATGTCTTGGTTATTACCCTGTTAGTGCCCGTGCTTTTGATGATCCTATTCTTTTCCTAGCTGGCCTCTAGTCTTCATGGGAACATGGCCAACAGCGATCTGCAATCTTTGTTGGCGGCAAGGGTATTTACCTTTCTTGTTTTCCTTTTCATTTGCCCTTTTCACTAATATATGATTTATTCTTTCATTTTGCAGAGATGTATTTCAGAAACTTTATCTACACCGAGGAAGACGAGGATCTCACTTTACTTCCCAAGGATTTTCTTTAGGTTTTAATAATGGCTCCCCTTCTGTGTCTATTAATACGGAGCTTGTCAGGACTGATGAAGAGCCTGCGGTTAAGCCTGCGATAGAGCCTGCGACTGAGCATGTGAATGAGCGCGTAGGGACTAAAGCAGATTCAGGGGGAGTCCCAAAGGAGATACTTTTGTTGTTCACACTAGGAGTGTTGCAGCCCGCATTAGGGAGAGGAAGTGCATAACAAGGAGAGATTCTTTGAGGCCTCCTGTAAAAAGGAAACTGGCTTCTGGTTTGTTAAGCTCGTGCACTATTCGCTCCAAGGCTTCTGCAATGAAGGATGATACTCATGTGCTATCCATTTTTGATGATGATGAGGGTAAGTTGCCCTTCTTCCTTATTTCTTTAGTAATATCTGTATACTTATTTATCCTTTTTGACTTGCATCTTTTTTCTTAGGTCTCAAAGATTGTTTGGAGTTGAAAGATGCCACTGCATGCCATCTCAAGATCTCTGCCATAACTTCTCCCGCTTAGAAGGGTTTTTTAGATAACCATTTTAATATGGACCTGCTTGATCTTCAC